>OY744476.1:149439712-149549177 GCA_963556175.1 Tipula confusa | reverse complement strand
AGAAATTCTGAAAATTGCCAAATAACATATTTCTATCTAGCCCTAAAATGGAAACTGGAATACAAAGAATTTAATTTCTGAATTATAATCTGTTTTTTATGAATTATGAGAATTTTTAATTGCAGGCATACATTTCCCAGTTAATAACGGTAAATTACCACGGTACTCCTGAATTTAATATAAGACATACGTTTCACAGTTTTGATGGACCACCTTGGTTTTTTCCTATTTTGAAAATTGTCCATTTGTGACCTTAGGAATTTTCAATTTGTGAAATGAATTTTACAGCTCTAATAAGTTTATACCTCTTTGTAGATTTTGGGGATTTTCAATTTATGTCATAAATTTCACAATTTTGAACCAGGGCCCCTGCATCTGAAAATCTAAAATAAGATCTAAAAATTTGAAAACATAACACCATTTAAACCAAGACACTTCAAATTAGACATGTCAAAATTTATCTCTACACATAATTTCTAGCTCGATATTTATCTGTAGATTTGTGGATACCAAGTTAAAATTTATTTAAGCTCGAGCTCCTTAGCTAGCTTATCTAGCAACCACTTTTATGTTCAGTGTTTATTTTCGACTGTCATCGTTCAAAATACATAATTAAGCATAAACAGATAAATTTCGAGTGAAACCTTCATACAATTTTTACAAAGTGAAATCAGAAACGAAAAATTTCAAGTTTTATTCAAGTACATGGCATCTTCCAGAGATGGCGCGCATAAACTCACTATTCTTTTTTCGCACGAAATTATTGTATCAACCCATTTTTTTCGTGCGGAATTTTGACAGATCTGATCTTGGAAATAAAAATTATTTGTTTTGTAATAGACGCCGTGCTATTTGTATTCTTAAAGTGTTTCTTGCTGTATTTTGTTGTGAATGTAAATATAATTGATATTTTTTATGATAGATGCCGTACCATTTTTATTCTTACAGTTTTCTGGCTTTTTTCTTTTAGTGTTCTTTTATTGTTTATTACATACTATTGTTAATTCTTAAAAATCACAATTATTAGTTTAATACAGTTAATGACAAATGTTGGCGTCCCAGCACGACCAAATTTACGAATGACAGATATAAAAATCGAGAACTGCATGATTAACATTTCTTTTTTGGTTGGTGTAATATGGCAAAAATAATATAATTCTCCAAAAAAAATTTCGTTTCTATTTTACACGGAAATAAATAGATTTTTGGAAACCGTAGTATTTTAATTTGAACTGAGTATTAGAAAAAATGTGTAGAGACAAATTTTGACATGTCTAGTTTGGTTTATGTCGAATCTTTTGGTTTCAAATTTTTTTAAATTTATTTTAGTTTTTGGTGATTTTAAAGATTTTTGGCCTTAATTGGTCATTACATTCTTTACTTTCATGTAGTAAACCGAAATTTCGTACATTATCGAAATCATCAATTTCGACATACTCCATTTTAACTCAAATATATTATCGTATTTAAAAAAAAAAAAAAAAAAAATGTATTGCTTTGGTAATTTTTTCAATTTACAACCACAAGCAATACTCTTCATGTAAGCGTAAAACAAAAACCTTATGAAATGTCAAAGTATCGCATTCATTAATGCACCTTGCAGATAAATCGACGCGAAAATCTTTTTGACCTCATAGTAGTGCCATCTTTTATACAATCTGACAAACTATATTTTCCATTATTTTTTCACGTCGAACTACGTACCGCTTAGCGAAATTGTTTGCGAAATATTTTTATCTCGCGCTCTTAGCTAACTAAATGTTATGTCAAATTAGAATGGGAAATTTATCTTAGCTCGAGCAGCGTACCGACCTTTAGTCTAGGTTTCGATTGAAAAGTTCATAATTATTTTTACAATAGAAAATTGACATTCTATGGTTTAGGATCACAAATTTATAACGGGTTTTCCAATAAGAGGTTTCTTTTTGATATTAAAAAAAACGAAAGTTTTTTAAGAGAAATAAATGAATGTTTATTTCATTGTCAAGGGGAGGGTATGCATTTGGATTATTAACATTAATTGGAGTATTAACATTTGGAAACGATATGAGCCAAATGGCCACTACCCCTATGCTTGCAGCACCATATCCTTTTCATGAAATTTTCAATGGCCAATTCGCACATTTGCGGCTGTATGTCCTCGATAACTTCACGAATTCCATCTTTATGGTTTTGAATCGTTTGTGATGCATTGGCATAGCCCGTATCTTTCACGTGCTTTAAAGAAAAAAGGTGTTAAATAACAAGACCTTGGTGGCCAATTGTGATCACCTCTTCGAGAAATACCCCGGTCAATAAACTTTTCTTGCAAAATTGCGATTTTTTCTTTGCTTGTGTGGCACGTAGCGCTACTATCTTGTTGAAAATAAACGACGTCCATATCAATAGCTTCCAATTCCAGCCATATAAAATCATTAATCATAGTTAGGTAGCGCAATCCATTCACCATAACAGTTGCACTAGCCTCATTTTCGAAAAATAAGGTCCAATCACACCGCCAGCCCAAAAACCCCACCAAACAGTGACACAATGAGGATTGTGGAGCTTTTCAACAATTATTCTTGGATTTTTTAGCCCCAAATGCGATAATTCTGCTTATTAACGTAGCCTCCGAGGTGAAAATGGGCCTCATCAGTGAAGATGATTTTTAAATGAAAATCCAGATCATTTTGATGCATTTGAAGGATCCCAATCAGCGAAGATACGACGTCTATGGTGATCGACCAATTTGAGTTTTTGTGTTCACTGAACTTTAAAAGCCTTAATACCTGAGTCTTTATGCAAAATACGGTGTAATGTCATTTGTGGAATGTCTAAACCTGCGTTTTCTTCAACATTACGTAGTTTTAATTTGTCAAATGTCAAAAGATGACAGCTTCAAAATTAACAGCTGCGCAAATAGCAGACTATTCAAAATGAAACTTATTTTTGGGTAACCCTATATATTTGAATGTACTAAAATTTTGACGTTAATTGTTTTTATCAAATTCTTTGGAAATGGTTGCAAATATAAAATGTTTAAAGTTTATAAAAAATGAATGGCTTTTAATCGCAACTTATGCCTTAAGTTATCCCAGACTTTCATCCCAGGAAAATTTAACATTTCCTCTAATACAATTAAATATATCGTATGTAAATAAATAATGAATCGAATTCGCATGTTGCACTATAAAAAAAACATAAGAAAAAAATTCTTATTGTAAAGATTACAGTAGGCCTGGATTTATGACATATCGACATAGTAAGGAGTTCTATTGGCTATATTTTGTTTTGTTTTGGGACATTACAAAACAAAATGGTTTTCCTATAGTGCAACATGAAAATTCGACATATTTATTTATGTAGCAGGAATCCTAATGCAACATGCGAATTCAATACATTGTTTATTTACATACGATACATTTATTTGTATCGAGAAAAAAGTCTGGAATGTATTTTTTACGCGCGTGTTGTCAGAGGTAATTTACGTTCTCCTGGGATGAAAGTCTGAGATAACTTCAAGGCGGTATGATTAATGACAATTATCAAATAAACAAAGGGTTGTCTATTAAATTTCCTAGAGGAAATTTTATATTTTAGTACCAATTTATAAATAACAATTAAAAAACATCTAGCCATTAGTACAAATCGGTTGTCTATTTTCTAATCTGTTGTATTTTTTTTGCATGTGTAGATTGCAAATTTTGTGTCGAGATATAATTTTTTTTTTAATGTACACTATCCGTGTAAGGCGCTTTTTGGTGAAAACGTACACTTAAAATAGAAACAAACAATATATGATGGCATCGAGTATACTATTTTGGTGCGTCCGACATTTTCTATAGTAAATTAAGTTGGTATTCCATTATGAAACATTTTATTTTCAGTAAAAAAAACTGAAAAAACAAAAGGAAAATCATATAAAATTACATTAGAAAGACAAAGACAATTTTTTTGTACAGTTATTTTTACAGCAAACTATTATGGTCAAGTTTTGACAGATCGATTATTAAAATAATATATATATATATATATATATATATATATATATATATATATATATATATATATATATATATATATATATATATATATACATATATATATATATATATATATATATATATATATATATATATATATATAAATATATATATATATATATATATATATATATATATATATATATATATATATATATATATATATATATATATATATATATATATATATTGTTTGTGGAAAAAGTGATTTTTATTTGTGAACTTCCAAATTTAAAGTTACATTCGGTGATGACAAAGAACACAACTATGATATCCTGTTAGAGTGCAGAATACAAAGGCCGAACCATCGTACATGTCAGTACGGGCTGGAGGATATATAAAACGAACCTATATTCATGCGTCCTTAATTTGGCTGGCAACGGCGTAAAGTAGGACGTTAAATAATCGAAAAAGAGTTGGGTCGGCTGCGGCCCCAGAAAAGATAGCATGGATTGTAAAAAAAATAGATATAGATTTAAAGTTTAAATGACGAAGAGTTTAGATAATTTAAATGCAATGGCGGATTGAGAATCGATGACTGCTTTGACATTGAAGATGTAGATCCAATGAATATAATATTTTCAAGTACATTAATGAAGATAATTTAAAATGGAATATTCCGCAAAAAAAAAACTATTGGTTACATCCATAATATTTGAACCGAAATAAAGCTGGTGGTTTAAATTATATATTTAATCATCTACGACAAGACATACAGTTCTCTTACACTTTACGAGTGGCCTATTAAAATCACGGCCTATTATAACGCCATTATATCACATTACTACTAATAAAAATAACTTGCACTAAATCACTAAGTATAAAACATGAGTATAAAACATTATTAATTATTTTTAATTACATTTGTTTCATTCGCGATCCAGTCCTTTCATTATAAAATCATATTTAAAATGAACTGCCTTCATTTTAAATAACCTCACAAATTTATGTGAGTGTGTGAAAAGTATTGCTCATCACAATAAAATATTTTTTGTAGATATGTTAAATGATGTTATAAAATATACTCCAATTTAGATATTTTCTAATTTTACTGACAAAATCTTTTGTTTTCCTCGCACTCCTACGAATCTTTAATTTTAGCTTGCTTTAAATTTTACCGACATGCGTGTTTACTTGTAAACAGCCAGGGATGGCTGTTTACAAGTAAACACGCATTGTTTACAATTTGATCGTAAACAATTGGAAACAATTGGAAACAATGTAAACATTTGGAAACAAGGTTAACAATTTATTAAACAAATAGGATAATCAGTGGATCAGAAAGAGTAAACGATATTCCATTGTACAAATTTATTTTCAATCCTACAAATTTATTTTCAAATAATAGATCTAGTAACTCTCAGAAAAATCAACGGTAAATAAAACAATGTTAAATTATATTGATACGGTCACCGCAGATGAAGAGTTAAATGTTAACAATGCGTTAGGTGATTTTTTTTGGATTGAAAAATAAAAAAAACCGGAAGGAATAGAAAAAAGATTAGAGAGAGGTCGAGGAAAGACGTGTGTAGAGAAACATTTATATAAAAAAATAAATAAATTTAAGAAGAATTTTATAAAGAGTTTTTTAGAAAATTAAATGATAAATATTGAAAATATTTATATTGTTGCCTAAATATTTTATACAACATTGTTATGTAGATGATATTGTTAAAGTTAGAAGTAAGGACAGTTGAAATTAAGAAAATAAGAAAACAAATTTTGAAGTGTTCAAGTGCACTATATTAGAAATATTGGTAGTAAGTTGAATTGGTGAATAAGAATTGTTGAAGTTGAAAAAGGGAAAGACTCATTTACATGTGCTTGTTGAGCGTGTGATCAGTAAGCAAGGAAGTGTCAAGTGACGAAATCGAATCAGCATGTAGTAAAAAAAATACTAATAATACAAATAATAAATATTTAAATATTTTTTTTTGAAATTAAATAATAATAATAATAATTATAGTGATAATAAAGTTAATAATATTACTACAGTTAATAGTGTGAATGAAATTAATAATAAGAATATTAAAATTTTAAGTCACCATATACCGTCTGCGGCGTCAATATTAAAAAAAAAAAATACATATATAATCATAACAGTATACTGTAATAATATAAATACTCATAATAATAATCAAATAATAATCATAATCATATTAAAAAAAAAAATCAACGTCATCATCTTCAACAACAGCAGCACAACAACAACATCAACTAAAAAAGAAAATAATTTGTTGCGTGTTTAATATTAAGGCTTATGTTGGTGGCGGCGGGCTAAACAGTAAGATTACTTAGTTAAGATTTTTATTATTTTTTTTTATTTTTTTCTTATTTTATTTTATGTTATTATTATTTTTTTGTTGTTTCTTGATTTAATAAACCATATTGATAGATTATACTAAATGAATTAAAAATATTTAATAAATTGAGGATGAGTTAAGGTAATTCCATCACAGTGCTTAAACGGTAGGTTGATCCAAACTTTATCCCGTCCTAAATTTGTATTCTCTTTTTTTCCTTGTCCCTTCTCATTCTCCCCCCGCGGTTTATCCACGAAAATATGCTAATCATATTAGCCATATCGTCGGCAAATCTAATTACTAAAATGTTTAAGCATCCAGAACTAGAATTCCTTATTCGCCAAAAAGGGGCCAAAAATTACGCAGTGTCTGTAACGTACGATAATGTAACTACAGGGATAATCTAGTTTCTTTGATTGAAGATTTGCAACATATGAAAGAGATTGCGGTGGATCAGCAACATGGGAAAAAAGTCAAACAGGAAGTAAAATTATTTCTTTTTGACGACGAATTTAAAGATCATATACAAAATGCCATCGATGTTTTTAACCCAATATGTGAACTGATCGACAAATGCTAAAATCGAAAATTTTCTTCTGCTGGAGCAGTTAATCTGTGGATTCGTTTACAACGCAATATAAAGTATGCAAACTTTAGCTAAGAATTAAGAAAACGGAATGGCCTCATCTTATATGCACTTTCTGCTTATTTCTTCATCTTGCGTTCGATTATAAACTTCTAATACAAAAGGAAGAAAAAACTGCTGCAGTCGAATTCATCATTGCAAGGTTATCTTTACAAGAAATTTTCAAGTTTGACCAATTTATAACTTACTATAGTCTTACAATTTCCAACTCACTTAACACAAATGAGTTTTAATTTTAAAAATTTATTTGTAAGTTTTATTTCTAATGTTATTTTTAATTATGTAATTAAATATGGAATAAAATATTAAGTTTTATTTAAATGATATGGTGTTTACATTGTTTACATGTTTACAAAAAAAAAATCATAATGAAATTGTTTACTTTGTAAACAATATAGGAAACAATTATTTGTAAACAATCGGCACAACGATGGTTTTAACTGATTTAAATACCGTATAAAAAGTTAAAATATAAAAATTTATATTTTAACATTCCATGGTGAAAATTTTTAGCTTTTTATCTTTTAACTCGGTTAAATTTTGACGTTTATATTTGATAGACACAACATAATTATTACGAACGAAAAAATAATAAAATGTAAAATAAAAACGAATACAAAGTTTATTTATTATTATTTAATAAAATTATATTTTATTATTATTATTTAATTTATAGAGCCCTAAATATTCTAAATTAATGCACAGTATGGTTACATAAATTAATGGCCAAAATTAATATAATTGAGTAAAATGCATTAATAAATATATTGTACATAGTTACTATAGCCACTCATTTTATCTATTGAGCACTTTCATTGCTCATTGAGTTAAAAAAAAAATTCTCTTTAAAAATATTTCAAGTCATGAAAAATTTAAATATTTCAAATACACAATTTAACTTTTTAGTTTTTATCAGTTCTTGAAGCAGATAACCATTTTCGTATTTTTATTCACCTCAATTTTAAACTTTTTAAATTTTTATACGGTATTTAAACCAATTGAAACATGTACTTAGAAACCATCATTTTTTTAAATACAAAAAATAAAAAAACAAATAACTATTGACGATTGGAAATAGAAAAAAAGAACCACTCACGGGCACTAACCATACCAAATAGCATATATGCAAATCTGACAGCTCGATGTCTCTATGTGTTTTCAGTACTAATTGTAATTTGAAATTAAAAGTTTTGGTTACAATTTTTAAATGAAAATTAAACGTTAGAAATATATAACTAGTGCCGTTGAAAAATTAAATGTGTAAATTATAAATAAATAACTTTTGTTATGTGCTTTTGTAACCATATCAGCAAGAAAATCTTTAACCAATGCTACCTATTTTTTCATGTTACGTTCGTTGTATGATTAAACAATTTTAATAATTTAACGTTTATTATAATCAATGTATATGCAAAATTGATTATTGGTTATAACCAACGTTAAATTTTTTACATTTTTTAATCCTACAATGAACGTAACACTTAAAAATAGGTAGCATTGTTCTAAGATTTTCTTGCTGATATGGTTACAAAAGCACATAACAAAAGTTATTTATTTATAATTTACACATTTAATTTTTCAACGGCACTAGTTATATATTTCTAACGTTTAATTTTCATTTAAAAATTGTAACCAAAACTTTTAATTTCAAATTACAATTAGTACTGAAAACACATAGAGACATCGAGCTTTCAGATTTTCATATATACTATTTGGTACGGCTATTTGCCACCAGAAGTTTATTTCAATCGTCAATTCGTAAAATATTTTACCTCGCATTCGCTCTCGTGATGTTGAGGAAATAATATTAGTAATAGGAGTAATAGTCATTTGTTTATTAAGTATTTTTCCCGTGTTTTTTTTTATTTACCGATTTTAATTAAATTAAATAGAAAGTCAAAAATTAAACAAATTTTTGACGGGATCGTTGCGGATTTATAAATCTAGATCTTCTTTCATAAACTCGATGAATCATTCGTTATTCTTAACAGGACTTGTATCTAAATTAGTCTCCTGTTAACAATATTAGTGTTTAATGCGGGAAGGAGCTTTTTCCTTCCTCAAATGTTTTGAAGAAATTGTACATAGACAAACTCTTTAATTTACTCGTTGTAAATTTGTTGTCCGGTTATTGTATCGCGTACAAACAATGGAGACGATTTCTTCTATATTTATTTTTGTTTTTAATTTTAATTTTTATTTGTTTTGATGTTAAGCGCTCGACAATTCGGTTTATACTAAAATTATGACAAAACATGGTGACACAACCACACCTACCACAAATCAAGTTTTCATGTATTTCATTATTCAACATAAATGGTGATACAGTGAGCGAAATAGTTTTAACATTAATAATTTAGTACAATACAATTTTGTATAACAATTTTTAAGATAAGTACTAATAAAATATTTCTGTTTTGAATCTGCTGGTGGTTAACATATTCCCCCCTTTGGACCAGGTAAATGGTCAAACTTGACTGGAAGTGGACACACGTTGGTGATGGCACGTTTAAATATTCCTGCCGAAGTTTTGATTGATACGACGCGGACTCGATCGTCCGCACCAATATGTTGCTCAATGACTTTGCCATATTTCCATTTCAGTGGAGGAAGATTGTCATCTTTGATAATGACGATGGAGCCTTCTGGAATATTATCTGTTGTTTTTTGCCACCGAAACCGATGTTGTAACTGTTGGAGGTACTCGGTAGACCATCTTTTCCAAAAATTGTGGTACAATTGGTTTACTAGCTGCCATCGTTTGGTATAGGTTAGTTTCGTAGGTTCTGATATCGCTGGTTCAGGAACTGCGGTTAATGGACGACCTATCAAAAAATGGCCCGGAGTGAGTTTTTCGATGTTGTCATCGGTAGTGATTGATGTGAGCGGCCTTGAGTTCAATACTGCTTCAACTTGCTTTATTAGTGTATTGAGCTCTTCGTAGGATAGGTTTGCGTTGCCCATCATGCGACGTATATGATGCTTCGCTGATTTTACCGCTGCTTCGTGAAGCCCTCCAAAATGAGGTGAGTTTGGGGGAGTGAATTGCCAGTTAATTTTGCTATCGTGACATAACTGGACCAATTCATCTTTACTTTCCATGAGTAGCGTGTGAAGTTCATGCAATTGGGTATTTGCACCGACAAAATTGGTGCCGTTGTCGGAATAGATATTTTTACACAAACCTCTAGTGGCGACGAATCGACGTAACGCACCCAAAAATGACGCCGTAGTTAAATCGGAGGCCAGCTCTAAATGAATCGCTTTTGTCGAGAAGCATACAAACACTACTAAATAAGTTTTTGTCGGATGTTTACCTCGAATATGATAGTGTATATATAGTGGTCCTGCGTAGTCAACTGCTACATTGTAAAATGGTGGCGCTACGTTTACACGCTCCGCCGGTAAATCGGCCATTCGTTGTTGTAGTAAGATTGGCCTAGCCCGTGTACATAGCACACAATTCTTGCAGACTTTCGTCGCTAAATGTCTGCCGTTAATAGGCCAATATGTCTGTCGGACCGCTGCCAACAATCCTTGTGGACCAACGTGCAAGTGTTTTATATGTATGTGATTCATTACCGTAAATGTGAAAAAATGATCTTTTGGCAAAAGGATAGCGTGTTTTGATGAGTATGCTAATGATGAGAACTGCAGTCGGCCGCCAACTCGAAGTATTTTCTGATCATCCATAAAAATAGATAACGATTTAAGTGACTGGTCACGAATGTTGTAATTCCCTTTTTGTAAACCCTCATAAATTTCTGCAAATGCTCTGGATTGAATAGAGCGCACAATCATGGTAAGGCCTCGGTCTATTTCTTGTACTGTCAACGATCCAGTGCTTTTCACGGTGCTTTTGCTTGTATTGTTGAGGAATCGAGCTACATATGCCATTGAATTGCAAACCCGGTTGTATGAGTTTTTTGCATGAATACGATCTAGTGGTTCATCTACGTCTCCCGTGAGTATACTTACAATAGCAGTCTCTTTCCGTTGCTCTGGAATATTAATACCTTGACTAAATTTAAGATTATTATTGTTCCAACGTTCATCAGAGGATGTTAAAAATGTAGGTCCATACCACCACAATTTGGATGACATTAATGCCTTGGGAATTACGCCTCGAGAGACTAAATCTGCTGGATTTGATTTGGACTCTACGTGTAACCAATTCTTTGACTTAGATTGCGACTGTATGGTTGATACACGATTTGCTACATAGGTTTTCCACTTAGTGGGTGGAGAATTGATCCAATGTAACGTGATTAAAGAGTCAGTCCAGTAAAAATAATCTTCAACTATAATGATAGTTCAACTATAATGATAGTATAATGATAGTTGCTACCTTTTTCATGAGATTTACTAACAATAATGCAGCACAGAGTTCCAATCTTGGTAATGTGTGCTGTTTAAGTGGGGCTACTCGAGATTTGGCACACAATAGTGTAGAATGATAGTTGAGGGAGTCCTGATACCTCACATACACAACTGCACCGTATGCCCTTTCACTAGCATCTGCAAACCCATGCAACTGAATGTTTTGTGGAGATTGGCATGAATTGAAGACATGTCGAGGAATTTTTAATTTATTTAAGTCATGCAAATTGTTAATGAACTGAACCCAATACGTATGATGGACCATTGGGAGACTTTCATCCCAATGACTCTTTAATGACCACAACCTTTGTAGAAACATTTTCCCTAATACTATGACTGGAGCGATCAGGCCATTTGGATCAAAAATGCTAGCAAGCTGAGAGATAACTACTCGTTTGGTAATTCTCTTGAGTTCCGATATGGACATAGTTACCTGAATGACAAAATGATCTAGAGTAGGCTGCCAGTATATGCCTAATGCTTTTACACAATGGTCATCATTAATTTTTGTCAACGTTTCCCTATCTTCGATTGGAGTGTCTTGCAATAGACTGTCATGATTGGAGCACCATTTCCGTAAAGTCATTCCTGCTGAATGCAAAATGTTTGACAGAGATATCTTTAATCTAGCTGCTTCGTCAGCATAATTTGAGCCGGTCAGCAGATCATCAACATACGCGTCATGTTGGAGGACTGCACTTGCTACCGGATCGTTAACTTGGTTCTCGAGTGCCAATTGAAGCAAACAGCGAGTAGCCAAATACGGTGCTGTTGTAGTTCCATAAGTGACAGTCTTGAGTTTATAAATGCACAATTCTTCTGCAGGGTTGTAACGCCAGTAGATGTACTGATATTGTTGATCACTAGGGTGAGTGAGTATTTGGCGGTACATCTTGCAGATATCAGCACTCAAGGCATATTTATGTGACCTAAATCGAATGAGTACAGCAAAAAGTTCATGTTGTCCCACTGGACCAGTCATTAAAATGTCGTTTAAGGAGTATCCAGTTGACGTCGTCGCAGAGCCGTCAAAAACTACTCTTAGCTTTGTAGAAGAGGATTCAGGCTTCACAACGCTGTGATGCGGTAAAAAATAGTGTGGATTTTTGACTTGCCTGACTACCTCCATATGGCCCAACTGTTCATAATTACGCATGAATTGGTTATAAGCTGCACGCAGTTCAGGATCCCGGTCAAGCTTACTTTCCAGGTTAAGAAATCTTTTTTTTGCTCTTAAAGCTGAATCACCTAATAGCGCTGGGGACTTGGAAAACGGCAATCTAACAACAAACCTTCCCAAGTCGCATCTTGAGAATGTTTCCGTAAAATGACGTTCACACTCATTTTCATGCAGCGATGTGAAATTGGGGGTTTCATCGTGGTCTTGTTCCCATAGTCTCTCCAACAATTCATCCAATCTTTGTGTTTCGGAACATGGGTCTACTTCAGTACAACAGCCATGAGCGGTTACTGTTGTAGCACCCATTACGACCCAACCTAAAATGGTATTTTGTAAAATCGGTAGATTATGGCCTAACTGAATTTGCCCAACTGATTGTAATTCACCATAAAGTTCCGCTCCAAGAAGAAGATCAATTGGTCGTGACACGAAAAATTGAGGATCTGCCAACTTGATATTGGATGGGACTGGCCAGCATGATTTTTCCAAATATAATGATGGTTGGTATGTAGAAATAGTTTTTAAAATATGAGCTTCGATCACTGTAGAAAAGTCGGATGTGCGTGATTGAATTTTTACAAAGGCGCAGCGTGAAGATGTGGCTGGAGTGCCGCCGATACCATTAATATTCAAATGTGAAGATGTAGTTTTGATGCCCAAACGTTTAGCTAGTGATTGCGTCATGAGATTTATTTGGGACCCTGAATCTAATAAAACTCTTGCCGTGGTTTTTAAACCTTGATTATCTAAAATATCCACTAATGCGGTGGCTAAAAATACAAATTTAGGTTTGCTTGTTGGCACAACTTGCGTCAAATTTACTGGTAAACTCACTTTGTCTTTAGTGATGGCATGAGACGATGTAGATTGTAACTGCGTTACTTGTAAACTACTCGAGTGATCTTGAAGGTTTGACCCTGCGGATTTTACGTGCAGAAGCGTGTGGTGCCCCGTTTGGCAAATCCGACACCGCTCCTGAGTAGGACATTGTTTTGAGCTGTGTGATGATCGCAGACAATTGGTGCATAATTTGAGAGTTTCCGCATTCTGTCGGCGTTTTTCGACAGACATTGCTAAAAACTCATAGCATCGCATAATTGAGTGTCCTGATTTCTTACACAGGTCACAAAAATAACCTTTGGTCACAGTGAGAGCAGTAGCCTTACGTCGAAATCGATTTGATGTACTTGAAGTTTGACTTGGGCCTTTAGATAGAGAAGCGGTCGTTAATGAGTCAATGTCAGCCTTGCGGTAACTATCTATTCGATGACTGCGAACTTGTATAAATTCACAGAGGTCTCTAAATGTAGGCAGAGCATTTCGAGGGGCTTCTTCTCTCCATTTCACCTTGGTTTCAGCATCTAGCTTGGTACACATCAAAAATACCAGTAGATCATCCCAGTATTGAACTGGACGTTCAAGTGTATTTAGCGACCTAATGTGTGAATTGAATTCATCAACGAGGTTTAACAACTTACTTGACGTTGCCTTGTCTAGTGATTTGATTGAGAACAAAGCCTTAATGTGCTCTTCAACTATTTGGTTTGGTTTGTCAAATCTGTCAAACAATAATCGTCGCGCTTCTGCATAATTTGCAGCTACAAAATCTAAGTTTTCAAATGTCCTTGCAGCGATGCCCTTAACGGAATGTTTTAGATACTGCAGTTTTGTTAAGTCATTGAGCTTGGGATTGTTGTGCACGTGGTTGTCGAATGATTCAATAAACCCTTTCCATTTCATTAAGTCTCCAGAGAAACTGTCAAGGCTAATTTCGGGTAACTTGGGAATAAATGCTAGTGTCTCTGATTTGACAGCAGCAGGAGTACCTTTCGTTTTTTTTAGTTCTTCAAGTCGTTCCTCTAATGCAGGCCTTAATTGGTAGTAATGTCGAGTGACCACGGTCCGAATATCTGACTCTGATTGAGCATCATCGAGTGCTTCCAACTCTAATTGATTTTTAAGGAAAGTGTTATGGTCACTGATTAGGTCTGCAAGACGCAATTTAACTTGAGCGATAGACGCTGAACTCAGCTTCTCCGTCTCGAATTCCGATAATTCTTTTAATGATTCTAAAAATGCTTTGTTTAATTGATTCATCCGCTTAATTTGAGTACCCATGATGAACGGTTAGAACAGTAATTTATGCTACCGATTTAAACACAGAACTTAATGCTACAAATTGGTAGCTGTAACAATTAACCGTATCGATTAACGGAAATTTACTTTACGGACACGAGTTTTCGCAACGCAACAAACTACACTTAATTAAGATATGCAATCAAACACGTGCACTTAATAATATAGTCAATGTATTTATTAAATTGAAACCAGAGACTATAAGCTTGGCTATTTATGTACTTACGGTTACACGTGATGATCCTGATATTCTTCTAGAATACTCGCGGAAAATGTTCTTTAACCCGAATGGTTACAATTGGATTACAGCTCAATGATAAATGTAGATGAATGTAGATGAATTGTACAAAGCACGTGTGAACCAATCTGGATGATTGAAATGATGATTTGTAGACGTTTTAATATGATGAGTTGTATATAGACGATTTATTACTGCAAATGCACCAATTTAGATGGTTGAAATGAAGAACAGACCAAACTGGTTGATGAATAATAAAACGCTTGTTGATTTGTTGATTATACAGTAGCTCACTGAAGATATTATTTGTAGCAGATGTTGTACATATGAAACAATATGGATGAATGATATGAAGAAAATCACCAATATGATAATTAATATGATAATTCGTAGACTTTGGTACAATCTGCTATCCCACTTCTGACACCAATGTTTAATGCGGGAAGGAGCTTTTTCCTTCCTCAAATGTTTTGAAGAAATTGTACATAGACAAACTCTTTAATTTACTCGTTGTAAATTTGTTGTCCGGTTATTGTATCGCGTACAAACAATGGAGACGATTTCTTCTATATTTATTTTTGTTTTTAATTTTAATTTTTATTTGTTTTGATGTTAAGCGCTCGACAATTCGGTTTATACTAAAATTATGACAAAACATGGTGACACAACCACACCTACCACAAATCAAGTTTTCATGTATTTCATTATTCAACATAAATGGTGATACAGTGAGCGAAATAGTTTTAACATTAATAATTTAGTACAATACAATTTTGTATAACAATTTTTAAGATAAGTACTAATAAAATATTTCTGTTTTGAATCTGCTGGTGGTTAACAATTAGTATCTCGTGCATTTTCTGTTGTTAAATAATTTCAAAAGCATTACTGCTTTTGATGTGTATACCATCAGAAATTTCAGTAGGAACAATTTCAAGTCATCGGAGCTAGTTCCGGGAGAGATGTATACAGACACCAGAAAACATGTGATATCTTTGATTCGATGGTTTGACCGCGCATATGTTTCCTTTGCTGCAAGCGGTTCTCGTACGATGACGTTGATAGTTTGACCTGGGAAGCTCGCGTTTGATGGCATATATTAGGTCATCATTTCTCTCGAAAAGTAAAATACGAAATCATTTATTGCTAGATTTAGTTTGGCACTTTTCCATTTACTCCGTTGTTGAAGTTGGTGAAGATATTCAGAAGACCAGCGTTCTCTAAAGTCGTGTGCCATTTTTTCGATCATGTGCCATCTTGTTCTTAATTTTATATTACTGGTAATCGTCTTTGGCATTGGTTTAAGAGAATTTCCAATCAGAAAGTTCTCTGGTTTTAGCGATGTTGTATATATATCAACGAAGCGTCGTTGGTTAGGAAAGTTACTGGCCGAAAATTGAAAAACACTTCGATTTGCGTGGTGAGAGTGTTTAATTCTTCGAATCATAGGCTTCAATCTTTTTTAACACTCAATTTGGCGGAAGATGGGAAGCAGGAATAAAATCTGTGATATTTCATCTAAGATGAAATATCACAAATTTTATTCCTGCTTCCCATCTTCCGCCAAATTGTGAAGTGTTCTGTTGTGGCATGAAGGCTTATGCCGTGAGGCTGCCCAATATCTCGATATAGATGGCTCTTGTCTTTATGCATCCGAATAGAGTGATTTATTACTTGTAGTATTGGTTGCCTCGACCTTTAGTCATTCTTAGTTGGATGAGCCTTGCATAGTTGATTCCCATTTTGGAGAACCATCTTCTCGGCCTCACAATTGATGATGGTAACCTACCCATCTATGATCTTCCATGTTCCATGTTCTTCTGTTTGTAACGAAAGCATGTTATGCATTTGTATCACATCTTACGGCTCGCCTTCCATCAATGATCAAATATTTTTTGTCTCAGAGTTTCTAGAGTAAGTTGTGTGTCACCATGTAAAGTGTTTTTATGGGTATCCTCGATTATACGCTACGTAGTTATGTGGTTTTTGCTTAGTATTAGAGGTTGTTTGCTGGCGGTCCTCAGATTCGATCGCTGGGCAGAAAAAAGTCATCTTCCACTCTTCTGGGATGTTTTCTTTTTACCACATTGCCGCTACAAGCTCAAACATGAAACGGTGGAATATATGATCGGAGGAGCAATTCGTTGCAGATATCGTTCTCACCGGGTGTCTTGTAATTTTTCATCCGAGCTATCACACCCCGCATTTCATCGTATATTGGTGGTAGTGGTGGGGTCATTTCTCCATGTGTAACACTTCTGTTTCATTGCGAACAGCGCTGCTACGTGGAATTATTTTTTGTGATACATTTCATTGACGTATGCAATCTTTCTCCTGAATAATCTTTAAGCAATCATCGTCCAGCCAAAGATTATTAAGTTAAAATGAACCGCGGCCTATAAGAGACATTGATTCATCAATTACCGCAGTTTTAATTATGCCATATTGTTGATGAACGTAGTAAGGTGCTGGTTTTTCATCCAAGATTCCTAATAAAGTAGTCTTAAAGTTGGTACGAGTAAATTTCTTGCGTCTCCCGTTGTTGTTTGATGTAGGAAGCAAGGAGTTTGGGCCAAAGGTGCTACAATATGTATACTGCGAACACTGCCAATTTGAGCATTGAAGTCGCCTAACACGATTTTAACGTCATGTTGCGGTATTTTGCTCAAGCCTATAGTTTCGAGTTCGTCATAGAAACCTTCCTTTATTTGATTTGGTTTCTCTTCTGTGAGGGCATTAACATTCACAAACGTAATATTAAAGTAGCATCAATCAAGAAACCGACACCAAAATCATACTTATCCATGTTATTGCGTCTACAGAGAGTTAATCCGTAGAGACTGTAATCGACGATGTCATTGCCGATTAGTCTTGTTTTTTGCAGTGCCATGAGGTCAAGTTTATACTTAGATGCAGGTTCGAAGAGTTGATGGAGGCTCTCCGGGTTATGTAGGCTAAGTACGTTCCATGTTTCAAATTTTAAATCGTTGTTCTTATATCGAGGCCGTTGTTGCGAATTCAAATTTATCCGAGGCTTTTGTTAAGGGTTATTAACGATGAGATTTTACAGGTTGGCCCGTTAGCTCAACGCCTAGAGGTAGTGTGAGCATTTGCTAAAGTTGTATGCAGATACAGCACAAGAAGCAAGTTTTGTGTTTACCCCCTACATACACATCAACCTGACGCATCTTCATTCTGGTTGACCAATTGTTTAATCAATTTTAAAAACGACAAAACTTCAAACGTCAATATTGACCTTGTGTCGATGACCATGTGTAATGCATCAAACACATACATAGTAATCAAATATTTTTCGAACACCCAAGCGATAGTTAATCATTACAATTTTATTAACTTTTAATAACGATAATTTCACTTAATAATTTTCATTTGTTTTTTGTTATGTTTGGAAAATTAATTTTCAATCGCAAATTGATTTTTCTTTAACAAAATTTTATTTTTTTGGGAATTTGCCAAATAAGTAAAATTGTAATTGAAAAATAATTGTTTTTTTTTTTTATGAAGATTTTCTTAGTCTTCTTGTTTCTAAAATGATAATGTAAACAGATATGAGAGTCCGAGCTGACGTGCAATGACAACAGGAAAAAACATTTTTAAATAAATTTTTTCGTCGAATTTGTAAAAAAAAATTTGACATAGTTTTGCATAATGGCATTTGTTTATATAACGCATTGTAGATTGTGTATTTTGGGTTTTCTTATTAGTCGGAAAATGAAAATTTGTTTGTTTAAATTTTTTGATGTGAGTTTATTTAGGGTATGGTCACCTCAATGACTCATGCGTATTCCTTGGAACCATTAAACTTCGTTTTACAATAATATACGAAAAAACAAATTGCTAGAAGAATTCCTAAGCGAATTTGTACTCCAAACTTGGAACTTGAAGATATATTTCTCTGATTTACTCGATGGTTAACATGTTTAAACTGAATTGCGTTGATGTGCATAGAGGACCCATCCTACAAGGAATTCCCACTGGCCATGCTAAGACTTAAAATATCCTATAATTCGGAGGTTTGTGGATTCATTCCAAGCTGTTGATATTTGAAAGGGATACTTTGTGGAAATCTTTCTTCTCATCTCTCCTTAATCCGGATATAATAGTTCTAATGTAAATAAAAATCGCTCATGATTAAAAAATCAATTTATGAAATATAATTTTCATTAACAAAATTGATTTTCTAGGAAAAATCAATAAACACACTTGTTGTTGGAAAATAAATTTTTTTCGAAACGGAAATTTTAATTATTGATAATTATATTTTTATAGAATTAATTACATTTCAATCATGGATTTCCTAAAAGTGGATGGTTTAACGAGTTTTGAGTGTTGCTTTATGTCAATGTTATACAGTTTATATGTTACAGTATACAAATGTACTGCAATCTAATGGTGTTAGCTACTTGGAAATTAAAACAAAAAACACGATTTGTCTAGCTCAATTTTAGAACGACCTATGTTGCGAACGTTGGTTTGTTTTTAATACACTAGAGTCACCAGAACGTATTTTTAACGGGGATGCCACTAATTTTTTATTATGTCCAAAAACAAGATCTGTGCTAGCTGCTAAAGGTGCGCGTAATATATAAAAAAACCTACCGGGCAGCTACAAAATCTAATTTAACGGTAATGTGCACATTTAGTGCAAGTGGTACAATCGTTTCACCTGTGGTTATTTACCCATATAAACGAGTACCAGAGGAAATAGAAAAATCTCTACCAAAAAATTGGGCTTTAGCTATTTCGGATAACGGATGGATGACAAAAAAACCGTATATCTCGGAGCATTTTCATCCATATCCCGTGCAAAACAACATTAAATTGTCTATAATTTATTTTGTTGATGGTCATCAATCCATATGACTCTATAGGTGAGCCAGTTATGTATAAAATTTGGTATCATAATCGTAGTACTATATATCCAAACGCTACTCGTATTTTACAACCATGTGACTATGCAGCATTTAAGCATTTAAAGAATTGCTGGGCCAAATTAGTACAAACATGGCGGCGTGAAGAAAATTTGAATGCCTCTTTGTCAGAACAGTTTGCTCCATTACTGTCAAAAGCATTTGAATACGGCATTAATCCCGAGATAATCCAAAATTGATTTAAATCGTATAGTCTTTTTCCTTGGAATTTCTCCGCAATCGGTTTTTCCAAGTGTTTTGAGAAATCAACTCTTAGTATCTCCTCAAACAAAATAATCCATAACTCACCACCCACAGAGGATTCAATACAATTTTCACAAATTTCGGAGATTGTCGGAAACACAAACATTAAATTATTTGAGGATATTCCAAAAAAACCCACAAATATTAAATCAGTTTGACGATAATTTTAAAATATTGCTTAAACTCTTTACAACATCTGAAGCTGTCAAAGACCTTGAACAATTAAAATTTCCGGTAGATTTTACATATCCAAGCGTGGATCTAAGTTTTGAAAATATGGCGACAGATGTCATTCCATTAATTGCGGAATTCGACATTAACGGGACAAATTAATTTATATATTTAGATGACAATTTAAGCCATAACCTTTTAAGGGACCTGGAAGAAACACACATTGAAGAAGAAGTAGCGGTCACAATAAGAAACGGGGTCGGATTTGCAAGCACTTCTAACAAAGGAATTATTGTTCCTTATTTGGTCGATTCTTCATATAATTGCTAAAATGTAACTCCAACTAAGTGTATTACAAATTATTTAGATTGGCCAATGAAAACAGGAACCCATAATCAAGCTATCAAACCATCGAGAATAAAAATTAAAAAATATAAAATTACAAGAAACACATTTTTGGATATTTGGATAAACAACTACCATCGAAAAAATTCAGATATACCATAGAAACAATACCAAATATAGTTATTGTGTCAATAACTATATCAAAGAGAATACTTTTAAAAAAATCTAATTTTTCCGTATAATTAATTAGATTTCATTAATTAAAATTTAAAAACTAATAGGAATTTGTGCAAAAAATCCTTTAATTGCTAAACCCTAGTACACAGTTCGCATCAGTAGCGGCAATCAAAGCGAAATTTTTCTTATGAGTGTCAATAGCTGTAGCTCTTACGCTACATAATTTTAAGGAATGCAGCAAAACCAAACCCGATACTTATGTGAAAAGAGGGTGCCAAATATGTTTAAAGCTGAAACGAAGAATTAATCCACGGCAGCGAAACCAGTTGCGTATGCTTAAATTGTACACATCCGAGAGAAAAGAAATGTATCCAGAAGTTTTGCCCAACAACATTCAAGGTGAAATCCAAAAAGTGCAATCTCCAAAAGTACAAAATATTGGTGAAGAAAACATCTCTTTAGCATTAAACAAGCTCACTGATATGATACAAAGTTTCATGGCAATGATGGAGAAAAACATGGATTTATAACACTTATTACGTAACGCTTAATACGCCAATAAATTAAGGTTATCTTTGTTATTCACTTCACTAATAATTCAAGAAAAACTAATTATCAATTTATTATTATTATGTTTATTATTAATCAGAATTTGAATTTTTCTTTATAATATTAATACAATTTTATTATTATGAATTTATAACAATTTGGTTTAAATGATTTTTTTTTAACATCACCAATGTGAACATCACCACTGATTGACTCGTTTTCCATTACTCACTAAAACTTCTTTTCTTTGCTCTCCCATCCCACAAAACCGATATTTTTGATTGTCCCGTTTTTTATTGCCATAGCCAACGAGCGCAATAGAAAAACGGGTGATGCATTTTATTCTGATTTTCATATTGACCAAACGCATATCAATATGAATGTGCACCAATTATGAAGAGTCACCCTGTTTGACTTTCATTTGTCCACTGCACAAAATACGGAATTATGTTTTGTTGTTGTAAGATGATGTGGAGACACAAAACATAATTATTCTGAATATAGATGGCAGTGTAATCATTAAGATTAAATGACATTGTTACAACGCACAATTGCAATAATATTAATTGTCGCCTAAGTCAATTAAAGTGAAAGTGTTGTGCGGTGTTGAATTATTTAAATATGAATAATTCTAACCGCTACAGATTCAATGATGCAAAATATGAATATGATGATGCAGGTTTTCATTAAAAGACAATTAACAACACTTAAAGCATTTCAAATTGAACACAATATTGACATAATATTAACACATAACATAATGTTGCACATGGTGACACAGCTGTCCTGATCAAAAGAAGGTTAAATCACTACAAACTTAATAAAAAAGAGAAAGAACATATTCAATCAACGAGCATTTGCTTGGAAGAATGGTATTGGAACTGCGTAATATCAGCAGTATACTGCTCTCCAAAACGCGCTATAAAAAAAACACAGTTCATTGATTATTTCAACCAATTGGATAATAAATTCATTGCAGGGGGAGATTATAATGCTAAACATATTCACTGGAGGTCAAGACTAACAACACCGAAAGGCAGAAAACTTTTTGAAGCGATAGAAAAACAGAGTTTGGATAAACTGGCCAATATATATACTGGCCAACAGATAAAAAACCGATTCCTGATCTAATTGACTTTTGCATAACGAAGTGTATTACACAAAAAAATGTTAAAGCAACCAACTGCTATGATCTGTCCTCTAATCATTCACCTGTAATAGTAATGTTGAGCACCGATGTTCTAAAGGCAGAAAAGTCAAAACGTCTCACAAAAAAGCGAACTAAATGGGACCAAAATGCTACACAAGCCGTCAATATAACAGAAAAAGTTAATAAACTGCCCCGAGAAATTCAGAACCTTGTACAATAAAAACGAAGAATAAGGAGCCAATGGAAACATTCCAAATCTCCTATATTAAAATTGAAGCTTAATCGCGATATTAAAAATCTAAGAATAACACTAAAGGAAGAACGCAACCAGACTTTACAGAATTGTTTAAGTGAACTCTCGGCAACCGAGAGAACAGATTACTCTTTGTGAAAGGCAACGAAAAATTTAAAAAGACCATTTATAATTTTATCTCACCGATTGACAAGTACAATGAAGGAAAAGCATTAGTTGCTCATCTAAAAGAAGTGTTTACACCTCTTCAAGTTGCTAATAAATTTGTTTTACCTGAGCAAACGGATAATGATTCGTCCTTCAAAAGTTCAAACTAATTAAGTTTAAGTGGAAAAGATCAGGGATATGATCTTATTACGGGAAAACTGATAAGAGAACTACCTGATAAAAGTTTAAAACTAATAACATTCATGTTCAACGCAATCATGCAAACTGGTTATATACTTCGGAAATGGAAAATTTCTCTTATCACTATGATACAAAAGCCTGGGAAAAATGAAGCTCAAATATCGTCATATCGTCTAATAGCTCAACAATATCGCAGCTTTTCGAAAAAATGATACTAAGTTAACTTAAACCAGTATTGGAAGAGCATCAGGTTATATCAGAGCATCAATTTGGATTTCGAAGTCAACATTGAACCATAGAGCAAGTACATCGAATTGTAAATATAATCAAACGCTCCTTTGAGAAAAAGAGCTCTGTTCTGTGGTCTTTCTGGATGTTGCACTAGCATTTGACAAAGTGTGGCATGAAGGTTTTATTTCTAAAATTAAAAAGCTATTGCCAAACAATTTTCACTTAGTTCTGAGAAAGTATCTTCTTCAAAGACAATATACCGTAAAACAAAATGAAGCAATCAGTGGTCTAAATGATATTGGAGCAGATGTTTCTCAAAGCAGCGTCCTTACACCATGTTAATATACAGCTGATCTATCTATTACTAGAAAGGTTAGTAAGTAGGCTTCAACCAATTATGAACCCGGCGATTGTTGGACAACCAACTACAACTAAGTTAGAAGAGCTCAAGAAGCAGGCAAAAAATATCTTTGAATACTTGACGCCTGAGTAGCAGTTATGCGAGTTTTCACGTTTTGACCCCACAATAAGATAGACTATCTGGGTCTAGCTCAGAATCAGTGAACCAACAGGAGATTGTCCTGAATTGAGATGCTTCTTAACTGTTGAACCGTTGGAGGTAATAATGCAATTGTTTCTCTAATTTTTGTGCAAGGGCAGAAACTAGAGTAAATAAGGTTTGTCGTTTGCATGCACTTGACCCATTGCATGCCTGGATTTTTTTATTGATATAGAAGCAGACCTTTCAGTGCTCCTTGTCACTTACAATACAAAGTAATAGCACAGTAATGCAAATCTACGGCACATTTTTGCTGAGTAGATTAAAGTTTTAAAAGGGCTTTTGCGCACGCCTTTATTCTTGTGGCAGAGAATTCATTAATTATTGGCGATGACCTTCTTGTACAGTTTGGTTTATTAATCGACCTTAGATATAAAAGGTGGGTGGAATTCGCTCCCATTCATGTCGCTATCGACAACGGGTAAGGAGTAATTCCCAAGAAATTTTCCTCTTTAATAGTCGAGCCTAATTACAGTTTGTATGTAAAACACTCCGTGGGTTATCGTATTATCACAGAAGGCCATTTGCTAATATCTAGATCACGTAGGTTCGATTCTCTGTGACAAAAACCAAAACAAACCTAGCATCAGCACGTCATTGTTGTGTTAAAAATCAGCCGACCATCGGCATTTTCTGTTTTTTGTCCTCTTCATATGGTCCGGAGTAAAGTCTAGGATTGGAGACCTTATCATAGGCCCTGTCAGTGCTTCTCATTTCATTTGTTTTTGTTTTCGTCTATGTTGACGATATATTGGCACTGCTTCTGAAAAAGAACACAGTTAAAACTTGGAAAAATAATATCATCGTTTTATACAGTTTAAGGCTCACATTGAAAGTTCCAAGTGCGTTTTTGGAGCATAATCATAGCTCAATCATAAAATTACTCCCAATTACATCTCTTTAACGAGGAGGAAATAAGGTATTGTAGAATTTCTGACCCCAACATCAATTAGTCGTTTACAGTAATTCAACGGCATCAAGAAGGTTTATCACCATTTTATTCCTAAGCGCTCTTGAATATTTAGCCCCAACTCATCTGAATTATTTTATATTTAGTAATATAACTACCAATGCGTCCAGTACCACCACTGGAGCTGTTTTAGAACAATTTATCAATAAATATCCTTGAGAATTTAGGATTTTTCTCTCTAGCATATCCGTTTTTTTTAAAAGATCGTAAGGTACGAATTTACACAGATCATAAGCCTTTAACCAGAGCAACTTAGTCTTAAACTTAGCCCAAGATTACCGAGACATTTGGACTACCTATATTTGCAAATTGGTAACAGATATTAGGCACGTGAGCGGTAAAAATAATACTGTCGCGGATAGTTTTGCCCGCATTGGCGATGATTCTTGAATGTTATAATCCGTTGATAATAGTTTGAACTTATTTTTTAATTCCGGATGTCACACAAACTCAAAATTGAAGTAAGAACCTTTTAAATATCCAGGTTTCGAGCTTTACAGCAAAACTTCTACGGGAAAAAATCGCCCATACTTCGAAGCATTTTTTTGCAAGAAAATTAATATGACTCTTTATCTAATATTTCACATCTATAGGGGTTCATGCAACTCATTATTTTTGGCCAAAATTAAACAAAAATACTAATAACTGGGCATAGTATTTTTAAGCATGCCAACATCCAAATCCCGTTGAAAAGAGACATTGTTTTTTTTTGGAATTTCAAATACCTAATACTCGTTTTGAACATGTTTATATTAATAAAGTTGTACCTTTACCAACTTCATCAATTATATACTTAAGAAAGTCAATTTAAGACCAAGCTTTTTAAAGAGTTAGAAAAAACTTCTTGGATGCAACCGTATTTCAATTCATCATTTCAGTTCTTCAATTTCAATTCGTGCTTTTCTATTTGAGAGAAAGATTTTCACCAATAGCAAAAAAAAAAAAAAAGATTTTAGTGCCCTCCAACATAATATCAAACCACCTGTTAGACATATAGTTAAAAATGATATAACAATTTTAAGCCTTGAAAATTGTTCTTAAATATTAGAATATAAACCAAACCTAAGCTGTCTAATTTACTAAACGGTGTATGTTATAAAACATCATCTGTTAATGCGTTACAATTTAATTAATAAAATTTAAAACTATTTTCTTTCATATGCTAATTACAACACCTTTACCGCTTTCTTAAGTAGATAAAATGTATCAGATTAAAATTTCAACAAATTTTCCTTCATGTTTTTCATCTTTATAAAACGCAAATAATTACTTTGTACACAACAGATAATTCATCTTAATCGTAAAGTAAACAAGAAACGTTGAACTAATGAGCTGCACAGACATTTCTACTATACACAAAATTATGTATAAACTGTAGTGATTTTAATGTACACATTAACAGATATACAAAGCGGTGTGAGCTATTGAAAATATGGGAAATTAGTATAGTAAGATGACTAATAGTGAATTTTCGGGAAGTTTAACTCGATCATATTGGTTTTAAATACTATTTTGTAAATAATTAACAAAAAATAATATAAATTTTACTCACAATGTCTCTTTCATCAACTTAATTTAATTTGGTTTATTTTAAAATGATTTTAACAAATCAAGTATTTGGAAATATAACATTCCAGTTAATTAAATTTACACTGAACTTTGTAGATCAATAAAACAATAAAAGTTTGCTATTGATATTTACGATTGGCAATGTTTACTCTAGTAGTAGTTTTAATAATTATATATAAAAGTCTTAAGCCAAGTGTCCACTATAGAGTTTTTTCAGTAGAGCGTAAAGTGTAGAGTGTAGAGTCTCTACAAGTATTGTGTACACTATAGAGCTTCTCTACGACTCTACCGTAGAGAAGCTCTATAGTGACTCTACCGTAGAGAAGCTCTTTCCATAGAGTAGCCGTAGATAAATTTAAAGTAGAGCTCTACCATGCGCTCTACAGACTGTATACACTGTAGAGCTATTTTTCTCTACGGTAGAGCGCTCGGCTACTACTATAATGTTTTATTTTCAGTTTTTCGTTCGTCAAAATCAAAAACAAAAATCAAATCAAAATGAGTGTTTGCCAACAACAAGCTGCTAGTGCCATTATTTTTTTACTTGAAAAAGAAAACAAGAAAAACAGGAAGTGTTGAGAGCTCGAGTGGATCTCAAAAAGGAAGCAAAACGCCAAATTGTATCGTGGACCAAGGAATGAAATTAAGAAAAACGTTACCAACGCCTATGATAATTGTCTACGTATGTCATATAGTAATTTCAATATATTACTGCATCTGATTATTTCGATCATTCAAAAGAAAGAACACAGTTACGAAAATCTTCAGACAACATATTGCTTTACCAAACTAATCGAATGAGGTCGAAAAGAAAATTGTACAAAGTATCCCCTTCGAATGTCAAGTGCTCAAGTGAAATTAGTGATGCAAGAATATTCAGGAATTTTGAATTGAATTACGAACTATACCCTGACCTGCAAGTATACAAGATCCATCTACAAAAGAGATATTTCGATTCGTAGGCGATTCCTTACCTCAATTAGAGATGACCAGCTAAAACCTAATTTAAGAGAACTGTTAAAAACCATTGTTTGACAACATATAAAAACAAAAGCCTGTGCCTTTTATCAGTAGTTGTAAGGAGCCCTAAGACAGAAATTCGCTCTTGAAAGTAATATTTTTGAGCGGAACCCACCTTTTAAAGCCTGAAATCCAACTAGGATATGGTGTATCCTAATCAGACTAGGATTTCGTGATCGGAGTCTTTTTTGATAAAAAAAATTATATAAAAACTTTTAGTGAATCCCTTTTTAAAATCTTCCTGCTTTAAAATATATTCCAGTCAGAGAATAATAGGTATATAGGTATAAGGTATAGATGTGTCTTGGAAAAATTCAATTGGTGCCCAATCACAATATTTTAAACATTTTAACAGTATTGAAAGGGAATGACCATCGAAATGCAAATAGAAATGTCATTAAATATTTAATTATCAAAGCACACATGCGTTCGAAAAAAATGACCAATCCAATTTTAAATAACGTGGCCTATATATTTACTTACTCTACTGTAGAGCAAAAAACTTTATCAAACATGCTAGATAGAGTGTAGAGCTAATGTAGAGCTCTACAAAACCTAAAACAATAGCGTGTATACTGTAGAGTTTTTTACGCAATAGAACTGTACGTAGAGTGCGTGTAGAGCTCTACTGTAGAGCTCTACAGGGTGTATACACTACTCTACGCGAGAGTTTTCTCTACATCTACGTAAAAAACTCTATAGTGGATACGCGGCTTTAGAAGCCTAATCAGTTCTATCCATAAAAGAGTATAATTTTCAAAAGTCATTCTAGCTGAAATTCTTATTCTTATTAAACCTAAAGCCTGCATCAAAAACATTTGACAAATCAGAATACCAAACATACATTGGCAAATGTGAATTTAACATATAATATTCGACTATTTCGTTAGTCAAATTTCAGAATCAGCAATTCAACTCTTCACTTTGTGGAATCCATCTTTACAGGCACGTAAAATTGCAAAGGCAATTTTAAGTGGTCAACTATTGAGCAGCAAACATTATAATTTTTATATTTTTGTGAAAAAACGGCCATAAAACGGTTAATTCAATTGCTCTTTAATATTTAATCAACTTGTTTTAAAATCTAATTTGTATTAATTTTAAAGTTTTGTGTCAAATAAAGTGTATATAAATTTAATTTTCGACTATTATATGACGTATGTCTTATAAAATAGTTAATCCAATTGATTTGTAATATCAATTTAATCAATTTTTTGCGTTTAAAAATTCGTTTTAAAATAAAAGAGGGGAAGTAGACCCACGCCATTTTATAAAATATCGTATATCGAACCAATTTTAAAAGTCTATAAAATCGGTATTTGACATTCAATTAAAAATTGAGAAACAGCACATAAAAGGCTGCAAAGTAGCGCTGGGATTGAGCCGATTAGTGGCGAAGGTTTCCTTTAGTATATTTTTCCAACAGAAAAATTGAATTTTCCCCACATTAATTGTTGGCTGGCTAGGTACAAATTAATAGCTTGGCGAATATAGTTGTCTTATTTTAATATGCATTTCGAAAGTGGGTGCTTTTTCTAAACATTTTGTTCAGTCTAAGTGATCGGGAAGTAATTCACGTTCAATATATACTCATTTGTAAGATACTTATACAATATTATTATATTTTTTACAAGTTGACCCAGGAAACCTTGCTTTACCTAAAATAATAATTTTGTTCACGCTCTCCTTGCATGCAAAACGGAATATGCATGAAGCGATTGCCAGGCTATCTTTTGAAAGAAACGCAAACGGTACTTTAAGCTTTTGGTGAAATACCTTTGAAGACAAATCATGACCAACCTGTGATTTTTCTCCATCAAACAGTTCCAGCTGTATTTTTGGCCAATTCGGATTGCGAGTATATTTGAAACTTGCTTGTGTGTTGCTTTAAAAAAATTCCGTTATTGAAACACTTGTTTAAAGAGCTTCTGGATACACCATATTGGATGTCCTTCAATTTGGAGCTAAGATGTAGAGATTATCGGCTTTTCTAACTCTTGAAGAACCTAAGTATAGTTGACCATAGGAGAAACTGGGTTAAAGGAAATCGAATCCAAAAACTTTCAGCGATTGTCCTTGTGCATTGTTTATGCTTATGGCAAACTTAAAAGAATGAGAAACTCAAGGGGCTTGAAGTTGAATGCCAGATCTAAGGTTTGATTAGGATCCTTGATATGAATACGTCCTTACCTGCTGAATGACTGATGGTGAAGTCATAATGGTGTCTTCGATAATGTTAGGCATGGGTTTCTTGACAGAAAATCTTGTTTCATTGCAGAGTGCAGGAGAATGCCAACTCCGGAGGAGCATGAAAGGTGCCCCAATCTTCAGTTTTAGCTTGCGCGATGATACTACTGGTGGTTTCAATGTGTTCAAAAACTCTGCTGTATAGTTCACCGCCTCATATGTGTTGCATGTTGTGTCGATGGATTTGAAAGTTTCCAGGCTACCGGACCATCCCTGTGAAAGTTGCAGATAAGCGTGGTCAGTGATGTGCTATGCCTCATTTGGAAACACCGACAGGTTCAGTTTTTCTAGATTTTCCACAATTCTTCCAATGAATCGCTATGCATACATCTCGAAGAACCAAAGTAACAGCACCATTTCCTAGTGGAAGTATATTATCTTCAAATTGCAGATCGGAGCGATCACCGGTGGCATAAACTTGTTTATTGATAGTCGAAGTCTTTGAATGCCATACCAAATATAAGATGATTTTATACAGGCCTTTATTTCATCTGCCCTCTTTCCACGAGGTATAACTGGCAGCGTCTGTCGAAAGTCATAGGCCAACACCATAGTAATGCCATTTTGTCATTGTTAGGTCTGATCTTTCAACATGACATCAAGTGCTTCGAATGAGGGTTCATAGCACAAAGTACATTCGTCCCAAACGATGAGCTTGCATTCCTGTGGTACCTTGGCCTTCGCTGAATTTCTTGAAATGTTAAATGTTGGTCTCAGTGTTAGCTAGATTCAACGAATAAGCTGCCCTCCTTCTTGCGATAAGTGCCTTTCAAAAACTGCTCTTGTGATCTTATCGAATGCTTACTTTTATCTTGGGCCAATTTTTGCTCATTTTCCTGTACGTATCTTGACAGCAGACCCGTTTCATAATTGATTGCCATAATTTCTTCACTCGGTAAGACAGATTCATGGTTGCGATTTGGTTTTTAAAGTTCAAAGCTTTTCAGGTGCGATCCACTCATCGATATAATCTGATCTTCAATGTAGATGAGTGATCTGTTGAAGATATCATCACTGAAGTCCAGATCTATATTCTGTGGTTTATGCTTGGTGTAGTATATCTTCTGACATGGTTTTTTTGCAGTTCATCAATAACAGCTGCGGAGCAGACATCGAGCATATTTTCAGCATGACAGCAAATAGGTTACACAACATCTTTGGAGATCGATAGGCAGCAGCTTTTCCAATGCTGTGTTCCAATGGTCATCGTTCTCCAGAAGTCTTCTCAGTTGGCCAACCTCTTTGTTAGTTTCACAGTATTCTTTTTCCTGTTCTCAAATCTATAAACGACTTTAAACTTCTAACGTCATGCAGAAGAAGTCGTAGAATTCAGAGTTGTTTGAATAGGCAGTTTGCACCCAGCCCAGAATGCAACCTTATTCCTGCTTGTTATGGTACAACCTGTACTTGTTTCCGGCGGTTCCAAGTACAGGTTAAAAAACTTATCATGGTTGCAAAGCGTGAAGAACGACACCAGTGTGGTTTCTTAAGGTGCTTGTGTACATTGAGCAGCATTTTCGGTCGTAAAGTAAACTCTCTGTCTATTTTAAAGGCGAACACTTAGATGAACTACTGTGGAGTGACGTTCGTGAATTGAAAAACTGAGTATTCTTCATACTGCTTCGTTGCTGTTGATTTGTCTTCCCATTTTATACTGATGAATATCAGCTATGTCTGAACTTTTGTTGACATATTTACAAATGTAATTTATGGACTTTACCGAATTGCAAAATTCAACGTTGATAAGCAAATTTAAAATTTCCGTCAAAAGATGTAAATACGGAACAATCCAAGAGTTGTCCACAGAGATTTCTAATCGTTGGAAAGAAGTTTGTTAGGTAAACAAACCATCTTTTAGGCTTCTTTGACGATAGAGTGGATATCCGTCTTCTCTTTAAAAAATCGGCGTTAGAATCGTTTCGTGGAAATTCCGTCTTTCATGCATGGAGAGCGTGGATTTTTAGATCCGCAGGGTCTGTTTACCATGTGTTTCTTTACACTTGTGAAAAGTTTTGAATTTTCTTGCTGATTCGGAATTTCTGCACTGATGAAGTCATCCACTGAACATCAAGTGTATTTTTCAGCCAAATAAGAATGTGGGAATGAAGAAGTCCTCGCTTCTGCCACTCTATGGTGTACATGTGACATTGAACGCCACTTAATTTTTTTCCGTTTTTGATGATACTCATCAGTGTTTAAAGCTTTTGGTGAAACACTCTTGCTGACTATTAATTACGATCCAGTGATTTTTTTGCTCATCAAACAGTTTCTGCTGTATTTCTGGCTAACTCGGTTTGCATGTGAAGGTGATAAAGAGGTCCGGTCTATTGTTGTTTATAACGTAGGTTATGGTATATTGAGTACGCTCGTGCATGTATCTGGGACCCCAGTGAGGCTTGAATGCAAGATAATCAATTAACCAATGCCAGTAACATTTTCATCGTTGCTGACAGCATCCTCCAAAAACGCATATTGAAGCTGTGAACGTGGAGTTATAATGGCGCAGCATGTCTTGCAACTGAAGGACCATTTCTTGATTAATGTGTGGTATATTTCTGCAACGCTGGTCTTGCAAAAATGTAGGCTCTTCGTTTGGCATTGGTTGTAGACTCCCGATGCGGTTATATACTATGGTTATGCCGAAAGATGTCATCTGGAAACAGTTTTTGTACCTTTTAATGTTTTCCAGGAAATATTTATTTTCTATTGACTGTCTTAGCAGAAAAGTACGTAGGGGCTCGTTAGAATCCAATAACTGTTGAAGTTGAACCTTTCCTACGCTGCAGAATATTCCTGCAGTTTCACTTTTCTACTTCTTTGGCTCATAGTGTTGGCATGTCACAGACATTGATCCAATGATGCACAAAGAATCAGATACATAATCTACAGGTGAGTCGTACTAATAAACTCTGCTTCTCTGATTACTTGATGCCTTTCTCTGTTTTGCATTAGCCTGGATTCTCGTTCGGGGGTGGTTTCAGGGTCGTTTCATTCGGGGGTGGTTTTAAATTAAAACTATTAAACTTTTTTTTACAACAGACTTATATATCTACCACTACTATGATAGTTTTCAACAACACAAAAAATATGTTCCGTCAACAAACAAATTTGTACTTTACAGCCAACTTCGCTAAGATTAGCTCAAAATATAGTAAACTAATATAGGTAGAGAAGTTCATTAAAACTAGTAAACCTTTTACATGATAAAGTAAATTTCTCATGTAGGAAACGTCGGCTTTATTATTTAAACCTCTCTATCTTTTTTGCCACTTCTTGTCCTTCCTTCCCAAAATGGTGTAAAAAGTTTGAATAAATAAATTACAATACCACAATACCAAAAGCTCACTAACAGAGAAGTTGGCTTCTGTTTGGAAGTAAACAATTTTCTAGAAGTATAAACAACAAAAAAAAGTTTTTTGCTTTACATTAAATTGATTAAAAATATTATTTGAATAATTAACGATTTTCTATCGACCAGTAGAGCTAGCATTTTTCATGAAATTGGTAAATTCATAATAAACATCTACATACAGCTACGATGTTGTCTTAATTATATTTCCACATCATTTAACATCAAGTCAACCAAATCAATGTCTCTTCACAAAAAAAAATTGTAAAACGATAAATAGTCCAAAAATGTTAATCTAATGTCATTTCAAATTGATAAATTGGCAATAAAATATTTTGAAATCAAATATAAATTCAATTAGATTTACGCATCTATATCTTATACTTTATACATATAAACTGGTGATTTGAGTTCCAAATGGATTGGCAAAATCGATAGGGGCCAGTGTTTTTTTTTTATTCATCACCCGAAGATTTTCGGTTTTCCTATATTCGAAATACATAAAACATAAAATTGATTTGATTTATTTACGTTCAATTTGCGTTCAACATTGTAATAAATAAATATTTATTGTTTAAATTTTTTGACAAAAATTCGATTATTTATTTAGATATTACATAGAACAATTTTCGATTATGTTTGTTGAAGTAAAAAAAAAAGTTAAAGATGGTTCGACCGATAAAGTATGTTCCCCGATAAGGTGTATTAAAATAGCACATGGGGATTTCATGATTCAAATCAGGGTTGGGCGTTTTACATGTAAAAAACGTTTTCTCCATTTTACATGTAAATAACGTTAATTACAAAAAAAATGTGTATTTTACAAAAATATGTAAATTATATTTAAACGAGAATCCGTCCAGAAATAATTTAAAATATTGAATAAATGATACAAACATTTGTTTATAAGAATAACTTGCATTAGAAAATCCAATTAAACATTTTATTTAAATGGTTAATCATAATTATTTTCAACTTTTAGTTATCTACATTGAGACTATAAAAATCACCTATCCTTCTACAATACGTCTTAAACTAGTTCTTATATTCGACAAAATAAACAACTAGTGACATAGTGCCATCTAGCTACATTTGAATAAACTAAAATAAAATATTTTTAAGAGTGCATATTTCTTTCGATATGTAGCGGAAAACTAATTGCAATTTGACGTTTGATCATAAATAAAATAATTCTCTTCAGTGAAATGAATGAAGTGAATCTATACTCGTTTGACTGGCTTTTAAATTTAAATCTTTATTAATTTCAAACAGGACAAAATCAACCAAATTATCACTACCCGTCTCACCCTCAACAAATAAATGTATGCCAGAAATTACTAGCCCTATTCTATCCATTCGATAAAATGCCTATGCATTATGCCTTAGTAAAGAGGTAGCGAATATGATTATCGAATTTAAACGTGGAACTGTAGTGAATTTTATTAAGTCAATTTAATTTTTCTTACTCTAATTACAATTAATAATTTTTCATAACCTAAGTTTGCAGCAATACCATTATACTAACCTTACCATAGAATTAATACTAGATAAATTGATTAATACATTAATAATTAAATTTGGGAAAAATATTCTTTTTGAAACCCAGCAGTTACCATTCAAGGAATTCCATATGCTAACTCCTCTCACGAAAAACGAAGCGTTCATCAAATTACATTTATTTATAGCAGGTGTCAAGATTTCATTGTCAAAATATTTCTTATCATAGGAAAGTTGCACTTTATTTTACATTTATACATATGCACAAATATCACAATAAATAAACACAAATACACTACACTGTAGTAAATAGTCAATTTTTCTTTAATTGAGAGATTTGGTAACAGATGGCGATAATTGTAATGAAAAAGTTGATTTATATTTTACAGTATGTATAAAATAATCTATTACATTTTACATACATTTTACATGTAAAAAACCCAGTAAATTACATTGTGTAATTTACACGCCCAACTGTGATTCAAATTGATGTTACTCCGGTCACCATAGCTTATCGAGATACGGGCTTACCATGGCAAAGTTCTAAATTAGATACTTCATTTATAGTTAATATAATAATAAAACTGCTTCTTGCACCATTGTTACCAAATAGTTTGTAGACAAGCCTTTGTATAGACTCTTGGAATTTCTAACACGTTATACCTAAGTCTTTGTAGCTATAGCTAAATAAAATTTTACCATACACAACTTCTGGAAAGGTATGCTTAAAATCATTGAAAAACCCTTGCAGTACAAGTTTACTACTTGAATTCGTATATTTAAGTATCCTGTCAATAGGATGGTTTCGATTTTATGTTGCTTTTTCCGTATAATTAAAGCCATTCATTTAACTTATTGATTGTTCATTGATCTTCTCTGGTTAGATTGTTGGCCCACAAAGATGGAGATTATATGTTAATACTGATTGTTACGGAAAACAATTAATTTAAAGAGTCAAACACAATACAGCTTTAGATAGTGAAATAGTTTATCTTATCTTAATCTACTATATATTAATCATTGTGAGGTAATTTTAGCGATACAGTGATAGGAAAGATTTCCTGCAAACAGAGGCAGATTTATAATACTTGGAGTCCTGCGCGCAGTTGCAACAAGGGGTCCTTTTTAAATATAAAAATATTTTATGGTTTAAAATGGTCAAAATAAAAAAGTAAACACAAATTTTTAGTGTAGCTACTGAGGTATAAATTCATCAATCATCATAATTGCTATGAAATTATTGTATAGCTTTTAGCAACGGAAATACTAATTAGATGTGCTTCATTCATCACTTTTTTTCACGAAATTATCAATAATTTTGTTATAATCCAGCCACTGTGATAATGAACATTCAATTGAAAAAATTGTTAAACTGCATTAAAATATTTTTGTGGTATTAATGATCGTTAATAATAGCTTACTCGTTCTAAACTGCTAAACGATCTTACACTAGCATTATATAGATATAGGTAATGTCAGAAGTATTATTAATATAGTTTCCACATTTGGGCTTAACCTTTCCCGAATTAATTTTTAAACATGTTTCTCGGCTAAGTTAATTACTATGCGTATTGCGGCAAAGTAATCAAAATGTTTTAATTTTTCCTCAAAATAACTGCACCGATGTCTTCTGAGTACATTTCACAAATGTTTTTAATTTTTCTAAATCGTCTAAATCATTTTGAAACATAACCTCGAAATTGTTTAATATGAAATTTATTGAATATTCCTACTTTAAAACTGGACAACTAACATGGTGTGATTATGTAAGCATTTCGAGTTTCGACTTTCGACATGTCAAAACATGTCGAAATATGTCGATAAAGTGGCCAGTTTTATGTAAAAAAAAAATATTTTACTCATTTCGACATGTCTGTCGCAACCTAAAAAATGTTCGGGTAAAACAACAACAACAACTTGTCGCCATTTTGACATGTCAAATCATAATTTTTTTTTAAAAATATCGGCCATCTTGTCGCAACTCGAAACTCGAAATTAAAATGATGAAACGTTAACTGGTTTTGATTTTCTAACCGCTAGATGAGACGGAGTTGCATTGTGATGCTCGTTGTAGGATTCGGAGCGATACTTCTAAAAAAAGAAAAACTTCTGAAGATGCTCGAGGTAACTTTATGTAACTGAGCATCGAGGAGGTCGCCGTATGCAGCATGTAGATGTATAATAAAAAGAGTTCTAACCATTTTAGTAATCTAAGAAAATCAAGAAGCTACGAAGTTTCAAAAAATCACAATTTAAATGATTTGATGGGACACGCGGATTGAACAAAACTATGTAGATGGCCAGCGAACATAATTGGTTTTCCAGTCACAAGAACGATTGTTAAAAGCTATGTCTCAAATTGTTTGAAGTACATTCGGTTAAACCAACCGAGAGGAAAAGCCAGAGGTTACATATACATTCTATTCCTAAAGGAATCCAACCGTTTCAAATAAATTGATTATATGGACAGTGGAAGTAATTTTATTAATTTTCCTATGGTTTTTAAAATTTTATAAAGGAAAATTATATACAGTATATTCTCGTGGCCAGTGATACATTCCAAGCAAATTTTCAATTTGAGATTTAACTGAACGTTGACTCCAATATTTCCAAAGTTCGAGGAATCGAATGGGATAAGCTTTTAAAGATAGAAGAATTTGTTCAATCACACAATAAGTGATTCAACAAAAGTGGCATCTAGTATGTTATTGTTTGGAGTGAACAACTAGTTGTCGGTAAACGATAAACTATTGGGATATTGTGATGAAAATAATTGTTTAAATGACGAGGATTTGATAGTTGAAGAGAAACGAGATTAAGCTTTGAAAAATATTGTTCAAAATTAACGTTACAACCGGTAATCAAACATAGAATTGATATGCCGCGATAATTTTGGAATTATCATCGATGAAATAATAATAGACTTTTTCAAGAGTCTGTCAGGAAGCATAAAACTATGATGATCGGAAAAATCTACCAGCAGCTAATATTTGTAATAAATGTGGTGGAACTAAAAAGGAGCAGTTCACCTGAAAATATATGCATTTACCATCGTTCAAAAGGCCTGAAAAGCGATGTGGATTGCCAAAGGATTTTTCATGTCATAATAGTAGACGAAGTTGCAATGATGTCAATGGAATTGTGCAAGTAATCCATAAGCATTCTCATAGGCCGTGATTATGTGTTGAGTGGATCATTGGATTTTCCATACTTAATATCTATGTTACAATCGCACTATTCGGCACAGACGGTGAAAGTATCACACTTAACGTTGATTCGCCAACGAATCCTATTTTGGCGAATCAACGTTAAGTTGATGAAACTTGATGATTCAAGTAAAAATCCTATTTTGTGATTTATAAGCTTCCCGTGTAGGAAAGTATCAACGATTTTGTTAGAAAATCTACTCGTTACAACCAGTTTACAATAACTACTCAAAAAAATCGAAATCCTCAGTTCTGATTAAAGTTTGTGGTTCACCTACTATTTTAATCTACTAAATATGACAAATTTGGTAGCATAATGTATTCTTCACGACATTATTAGCATACCAAACTGTATACTGAAACACTAAGTAGACTTAGACAAATAAAATCTTCCTCCGAAACTTAAATAAAAATTACACCAAACCTAACTCGTAACCTAGACACCCTTGAAGAAACAATGAATAAATAAACGCAGTTAATTTATTTTTAAGGATCTATGTTTTATATCATGAACTGAGCATTAAAATTGGTAAATCACCGACCAATGGTCAGTTTTTTACATAACGGTTCAATTTTTGACTAACTTTTTTAATATTTACTTTTTTTGATATTTAGAAGGTACAAAAGGGTTGTTATAGACCAAAAATATTCTTTTGGAACCTTTCAATGCTCTGAGTTAAGTCACTTAAGTGCGCTAAGTACAAATCTCAAAAAATCTTTACTTACAGTAGTAGTCTCTCTAATAAAAAAAACGTCTTTTTAATTCTACACAAGCAGGGTTTGACATACATTTTTCCTTTGATCAAAAAGGTACTTTAGAGTTAATTTTTCTAATTAACGGATATATTGAATTTTGAATCGTGTATTCTCAGCTGCAAAGTTACCGACTAAGGTTGTGTGTCAATTGATTAAAAAGTTAAATATTTTATTTGTTGTATATAATAATAAAAATATATACGTTATGGCGTCTAAAATTTAACTCTACTTCATTGCACAATCATTGCACAATCAACCTAAAGCAAGTTAAGTTCCACATGAATCAATTGCCAATAATAGTAGCAGCAAAGGAAATACTATCCTTCCAACTACCATAGTTAGAGTAAAAAATCCAGTTGGACATAATAGTTTTTGTAGGATATATCTAGATTTTAAGTCAAAAGCTTCATTTATTTCTAAATCTTACGTTCGCAGGTTAAATTTAGGTCCGAATAGTCATCGTCACCGTGTAGAAGGAATTGTCAAAATGTCAAAATTTTGTAAGCAAAATGAAATAGATATTCTTTTAGAAGCAGTTCTTCCACGTCCTAGAACCCAAACAAATTCAATTGGTGAAAAATATTATCACACAGGAAACGATATTTGGATACGTTTTTGTGAAAATGGCAACTAATAGTAATAATTGGCAAGTAACCGTACAATTGCAATTTCATGCGGCTTTCATTGACGAATAAAGTTTAGATCATACAATACAAAAATTCTTGGAGCAAGAAAATATACCGTGTAAAATCCTTTGCATGCAACCTTGAGCAACCTTTTCACAAATCATGATGGACGTTTTATAATGCAGTTATCATTTAAGCTCAATTCTCCACGACTGGGAAAACCTTTTGGAATGGTTTTATAGCGACTTTTAACGGAACGAAAAATTAACCAAAACCCAGAATTTGGCCTAATGTATCGCGAATTCATGGATGAATATGCAAGCAGTGCATAATGAATCGGGGAGCAGTAACAAGGAAATTGGTTATCTTCTACATCAAGTAGTAATACGCGAAACCAGCACAGCAACAAAATTAAGAGTAGTGTTCAACAGATCGGCCCCAACCTCAACCGATATAAGTTTTCTTTGAAGAAAGGGATACGCTACTCCAACGAATTCTTTGGTGCAAACGCCATGAGTTATTAACGGTAGCTTATGGAACTTCATCCTCCCCATTTTTTGCAATTTGCGTCTTTATATCAGATGATAGCTAGCTAATTCGGATGTAACACATTACATAAAAAAACACTTTTATGTCGATGATTTGCTAGCTGGAGCTGAAGCGAAAGAGAAACCATACATGTACTAGTGCTATCGAAAAGTTGGTTTTCATTGTCGAAATGGCATTCAAACATCGAATTATTGAATGATTCACACGATATGACACAAATGAAGAGATGAAGAGGGGAACCATGGAACCTGCAAGAGGATACAATTTCGTTCAAAATTAATGAAATACAACCGACAGTTAGTTCTAAACGATATATTTTATCAATCGCTTCAACAATTTTATATCCATTAGGCTGTTTAAATCCTTTTATAATAAATATAAGGATTTTTATGGCAAGCTTAGCGCTTCTGTTAGCTTGTAAAAGGCGTATTGAACCCGTACAATATCCAGCAAGCACCTATTTGACTTTACACCAACTCAAAGGTGGTTCTATCGAGATTAAGTGACCACCCGAGAAAGTGAAAAAAATATATTGCAAAACGAGTAGGCGCAATTCATTCATTAATTCCGGACGCTACGTGGCGTCACGTCCTTGGAAGTGACAAGCCTGATAATCTAGCAACCAGAGGAATCCCAGTTAGGAAATAAGTAGAAAATAAATTATGTTTAATGGTCCTACAAGTTTGGCCAAAACCGAAGAATCTTGGCCGCAAAATCTGTAACTGTCGAAACAGACCCAGAGTCCCGTAGCAATGAAACTAAAATAAATAATGAATCAATTATTTCCAACAGTTAACATCCAGCCAATCAACAACAGGCGAAATGGATGTATCTCTTTAACAGAAAAGATATAATATTTGAAAAAGTAGGACAACTTCACTCCAACTACAAAAAGATGGAGAAACCAGAAAAACCAAAAGATATCTTGAAATCAAGTTATAGCCTCGCTGAAATTGTTGTACAGCAAATACGGGAGTAATAACGATAAAATTAGAGCAACCACTTCAATAACAGTCCACTAACTACACAAAAGCTGTAATAACCCTCAAGCGTGAACTTCAGCTATACAAAAAATAACACGTAAGACTAAGATGAGTCAGCAACCAAGTCAAATCCAAAAACAGAGTATAATCTATCTCCAAGATTAATTAAAGAACAGAGCATTCGAGTATGTGGCTTATATATAGAGAAATACATTTGGCTGAAAATATGCTGGCAATCAACAACAAAACTAGACCAGTAAAAAATTTAAAAATGAAAAGCATGGAGAGAATGATGGATCCAGAAATGATGATCCAGTGGAATTGGAAGAACAGGGAACTTACAAAACAAACCGATCGAAATTTGTCTACCACCAGTGAAAGTCCTCCATTTTTATGGTGAATATATGAAATGGAGTGAAGTTGCAGACATATTTAAGAAGTTTGTTCATAATACCAACCAACTATCAGCACGCCATAAAATGAACTACCTAAAAAGCTACGTCAGAGGATCAGCATAACAATGGAGGTTATCCATGCGTTAACAAATATAGGTATCGAGATTTAAACCTTTCATATTCTTCACGTTTTTGATAAAATTGAACAATGAGTTACGACGCTTATACAAAAACTCTTAAGAAAATTCAAGGAAATTCCAAACAACACCTCAAGTTTTGAAGTTTCTAGAGAAATGATTTCAGTCATTGGAAGTGGTAATAAAACACTACTATATTATGTAACAAAGTTTCAAGCTCCACTCTTGGAACATGCTTTTGTGGCGGCAATTAACCAAAACATATAACTAACGTTTGTATATGCTGCCAAAAGAATCACAAAATCAATGAACGTCAACGTTTGAAAACCTGAGAGTTTCCTATAGAAATCAAATGGCAATGCTGCATAGTTTGTGCATAATGTGTGTCAATTAACTTCGAACAATGTCATGCTTGCAACATATTGGGTCTATAGACAGCGAACAACAAAAGGAAAAAATGTTACTTGACTCCACCTTTGATACTTCTCGGTCAATCAATCTTTTCATAAGTGCTGACATGGATAATATCTGACCGACTCACTCAAAATAGAAACGTATCAATTAAACGACTAAGCAGCCTCGTCACTTTACCAGATAAAGACAAACAACTGAATAAGTCTTGGAAATCAAATGAACAGCACCCAATCTGAAGCTTAGCCGCATTACCAAAAAACGCATAAAAGGATAAATAATAGAAGAAATGAGGTTCAAATTTCACTCAACAATCAAAAGCTCCCCGTAAAATATATTGATGAGTCTAAATATAAAGCAGCAGCAAGATTATTCCAGATGGAACAGAGACGTGGAACTAAAAATTATTATCACAAGTTCATGCAAAAATACACAAACTCAACCATATGGAAGTAATACAAGATATCTGGATATTAGATGCATCTCCTGCTTACTTTTTGCACTACAAAAGTAAGAATAGTATAGTTGATGCGTCATGTAAAACAACAACAGGTATATCACTGAATGATAAAATACATATAGGCCTAACGCTATAAGGTAACCTTACGTTGAAGAAACATCGTTACGTAATATTTCAAATATTGCGAAAATACTCCGGCAAGTTAAATTACCCGACAAGATCAAGGTTTACTATAAATACTATGGACCTAATTCAAATAAACCAATTGACTGCTATAGATTTAAAACAGTAATATATGAAACGGCCACTGCAACATATGTAGCAACAAAAACCTTAAACTGATTGGCGAATGATTCGTCGAAATATCCAATAGCTTCCAAGATGACCGACTTTTTCGTCAGAAGGGTTAATTGTTAAGTGTTTATGTTACTCTGCCAGAAACTAAAAAAATACATCAATATTTAAACGAACAATTTTATCAGAATCATCGAAACTGTTCGGCTCATTGGACTGGTTATCACCAGGGTTTGTGCAGGTAAAAGTCTTGTTGCATGATTTATGGCCATATGGAGTAGAATGAGACAATACACTCGGCACAAATTTCAAAAAAGATGACTTAGATACCAACTTGAGCTACCATAGTTAGATAAAAAATAGAGTTCCGCGTTGGAAAGATTACCCTAGTGGCACGAAAATTGAATTGCACGGTTACTGCGATTCCTCCAGTTAACCATACGCTGCAGTAATATATAGTAAAGTTAACAATAAAATACCAATAATTATTGCAACAAGTAGAGTTGCACCGCTGCACCCAACTATATGCTACCAATATTAGGGCTCAACGCTGCATTACTTCTGTAGAAGTGGCTAAAATAGTCAAAGAGGCTATGGGTATCTACCATGATACATAAACTTTTCATTAGACTGATTCAATGGCAGTATTAGGGTGAATAAAAGGAAAACCGCAACATCATTAAACGTTTGCTACCAATAGAATATCAGAATGCCAATAACACGTGACGCCTGAAGAGAACCTTGCGGATTGTACATCAAGACGTGTATCATCGATTTTTGTCGATTTTCATCGACAAAAATCGATGATACACGTCTTGTGTACATAAATTTGTATAATTCAATAAATAAATCTATACTAAATGAAGTGCTGAACAGAAAATTTACTATTGATAAACGTTGGAAAATAGAGTCCGTGATCTTTGCCAAAGGCCATTTCAATGGTGGAAAATTGTCTTCCTTTAATAGAACCAGATCGCTGATTTGTACCTCAGGTTCTTGTTTCATCCATTTTGGTAGTTGTTGTAAACGACTTAAATAATTTGTTGACCGATGTTTCCAAAAATGTTGGTAAATTCGTTGAGTAAGTAACCATCGAGAATTTTTTTTTAGTTGAGGATGCTTGGTTCTGGAACAAAACTAATAGCATTGCCTATTAAAAAATTACTTGGTGTTCATAAGTGCTGTACTGTTAATACGTTAATTTTGTATCTCCCACAATTCTCCGAAGATGGTACTTCATCGATTTTACTCCGGCCTCTCATAACCCACCGACGTGAGGAGACCTTGGTGAAATAAAATGCCATGTAACACCGTCGTTTGCCAGGTATTCCGTAATTTTTGATTGTAATTGTCTCATGGATTTCAAATGGTTAGCTTATAGTTCATCTGCTACTCCAACGAATATTGAACCATTATCATTTACAGGTCCGAAATTTTACCTCGTCGAGAGGTACATCGTTTAAATGCTAAAATTAAAGCAGCAGTGGTTAGGTCTTACTATTTCCAATACTGCTTTTGTGCGCATGCATATAAAATTTCATATGCAACCCTTATATGCCTTGCTGCCTCTCTTTTTTGACATGCGTACCAACAATAGAGCAGGGCTTTCCACTTATTCAGGATCATCTAACCATGCTGTTCCAAGCATCAGTTGCGTTCGCGTACATTCCGCAATCTTGGAGCAGGAGTCATGTTGTGTTTATTCCTAAAGCTGGTAAGTCCGATTACACGGATCCGAAGGCTTTTCGGCCGATCAGCTTATCCTCGACTTTTTTAAAAGTTTTGGAAAGAATCATTGATAGATTTATCAGGGATGGTTGTCTATCTATTAAACCACTCAGTAACATGCAGCATGCTTACAGAGTCGGGAAGTCATGTGAAACGGCCCTACATGAACTTGTGACTAGGATTGAAAGATCACTAGATTATAAAGAGTTTCTAGTGGATACTTTCTTGGATATTGCTGGTGCTTTTGACAGTACGTTGTTTTCAACGATTACGAAGGCATGCGAAAATTTTGGTGTCGATCAAGACATTATATGTTGGATTGAATCTAAGCTTAAATCTCGAACTGTTGAGATAAAGCTGGATGATCAGTCAGTTTCCGTCAAAGTTGCCAAAGGTTGTCCACAAGGTGGTGTACTGTCACCTCTCTTGTGGCTCTTGGTAATCGATGAGTTACTTGTTATACTGCAACACTCGGGCTTTGTCGTGCAGAGTTATGCTGATGATCTTGTTCTGACTGTTTCGGGTAAGCACTTGACTGTCCTATCAGATCTAACGCAGCATGCTTTGTTAATTGTTGAAGCCTGGTGTCTTGATAAGGGCTTACATGTTAACCCTCTAAAAACGGACTTAGTTGTTTTCACCAAGCGCAGGCATATTGGTGACTTCTCTGTTCCATCTCTTTTTGGCAAAGTTATTACTAGATCGGATTATGTCAAGCATCTTGGTGTTTTCCTTGATAGTAAACTTTCCTGGAAGAAGCATCTTGATAGTAAGCTGTCAAAAGCTACTGCCATTTTTTGGCAATGCAGAAGAGCTTTTGGTAAATCTTGGGGACTGACTCCTAAAACGTTAGCTCTTATATACAAATCTATGGTCTTGCCAATGCTCTCTTATGCATCGGTCGTTTGGTGGCCAGTGATTAATCTGAAATCATCCATAGCGAAGCTTTGTGGCTTACAGGGCACTGCTTGTCGGGCTATTACCGGTGCTATGTCCTCCACACCACTTATTGCTATGGAAGCAATCCTTTCTTTGCCTCAGTTGCACTCTTTCATACTTGGGTCGGCGTGTTCTGTGGCGTTCCGTTTGAGGTGCTTAGGGGTTTGGAATAGTTTCGGATCCATTTTGAGTCATAGGCTCATTATTTCTCGGTACAATTCACTTATACCAGAAATTGATATGGTTAATGACAGACTGCTACCTGAGTTTGACTTTTCCAATTCATTCTCGGTAGAATATCCGTCTAAAGATCTGTGGGCTTCGCAGGTCTTTCAAAAACGATTGTCTGAATCTATAGTATTCTTCTCGGATGGATCGCGCTCTGAACTTTCTGCAGGGTTTGGAACATACTGTCCCGCTTTGGTTCAGAGTTCGTCTGGTTGTCTGGGTTCGTACTGTACAGCATTTCAGGCGGAACTGATTCCGCTCTCGCATTGTGTGTTTGCTGCTTTAAAGTATAGCTTTGCTGAGGAAAACATCATAATGTGTACTGATAGTAAAGCTGTGCTCGATTCATTAATAAACCCTTTGACTGTTTCCAAACTAGTCAAGGATTGTAAACTTTACATTAATCGTCTTTGCGTATTAAATAAAGTCTCACTAATGTGGGTCCCGGCTCATTGTGGCAGCAAGGGCAATGAGTTCGCGGACTCCTTAGCTAAAGCTGGTTCTCGTTTGGAAATTTTCGGCACTGAACCAGCTACTCCCCTTTCTTTTAGTTTGGGTAAGCAAGCTATTAAGAAATTCATTATGTCTGTTGCAAAACAAAATTGGCGTGTTTCGTCTGGCTGCCGCTGGGCGAAACAATTTATTAGTGAACCCAATTTGAGGTCGACTAAGTTTGCTTTGTCTTTAAGGAAAGATCAGTTGAGGATCCTGGTTGGGATTCTTACAGGTCATGGCCGATTCAAAGATCTTCTTCATCGCATGGGTGTAGCTCAGGATGGTGTATGTGAGGACTGTCTCGAAGAGGTTGATGATTGCATTCACTTTGTCTGTAGTTGTCCGGCCTTTGAAGGAGTTAGGCTTCAGGTCTTCAACTCTAGGTCTATTCGGTTAGATCAAGTGTCTTCCCTGCCTTGGTTCAAGCTGATTCAGTTTGCTAAGGCAGCTACTCGCCTTTGTGAAATTTAATAGAATCCTAGGTTTGCACCATGGGCCCGTTGTGGCATTGAGTGCGGAATCCTTGAGGGTTCCAGCCATTTTAATAAAAAAAAAAAACAATAGATTAGCCTAATTCACTTCTGAATATTAAAATGATCGACTTTGGTTTACTTGAGGGTCAGGTAGATTACCCATTAATTGGCTTCTGCTTTTGGCTGTGTACCGGAAGTAAATAGTACAATTGTGCTAATTGGACTATTATGCGGCATGATTATCAAATGTTTGGTTGAATATGATAAATAACTAGGTTTCAGACGGCCTTCAACTCTTAATAAAACACGTTCATCCAAAAAGGGATTGAGAGGCCAAAGCACCTCTAATGGGTAGATTTTTAGTGCAGATAATGTGGTAATACGAATCAATGATACGAACCATTTTGTAAAGCTAGAATATTTGTGCATTAAGTTTCTTGAATCGTTTCTGGTTAGCGTTGAATGGCCAATTTGCCATCTTCAAGATTAATGTCTTGAATTAACCTTATTTGTAGCTGATTGGGCCATTAGGTTAAGGTGCTCCAAGCCAGAAAGAACCCGTCCACTATAATGGCTAATTTTGTAATAAAGTAGGTGATAATCCTCTGGAAGCGCAATCAGACGGATTGCTTGCTGAAGATATATGTCTCCAGTTAATAATGTTTACATCGGGGATTTTCGTCACAATATTTGCGATGAACGGTTTCCGTTGATTAGGATGTTCTTTTAACCAAAATAGCTCAATCGTGAAGTCAGTCCTGGCATGCATTGAACAGTGTTGGTATGCCTGTATAGTTGTAATCTTTTTAAATAATTTTGCCATCAGAAAAGCCCCACAGAACTCAGGGCGCGGAACTGAAATTTGTTTAATCGGCGTCAATCAGAACGTACCGTTCGAGAATAAATAGCGGCTGCATTTGCTACATGTTTGGATTCTTCGCGATTTGAATTATTGTTAAGCCATCTTGCGATTTTTATCTGAGATAATGATGATAGTTCATCTCGGTACGTGAGCCACGTTGATTGAATGTGCTCAGGTATAGGATTGCCCCAGTCTAGTTTAGCCAACCAAAGATTTTGAATAAGAATTTTTGCAATGTTAATGCATGGCGAAACCCAACTCAAAGGATCAAAGAGTCGCGATATATCAGACAATATACCTTTTTGGTGATATTTTGATCAATGAATTGGAAAATATTATACAATTAACTCTCTAGCAGACATTACGGCATCCACACTCATTTCATGCTGAACACTTTCAGCTACTGCTGATGTGCTTTTCATCGAACGCTAACTGTATATCAAGAAGTAATTCACCAAATACGTCCGCACCCAAAAATACATCGATAGCAACAGGTTTAAAATAAAACGGGTCAGCAAGTTAGAGATTTGCAATGTGTGAGCCTATGTGAATGTTGCCATCGTTTTCAATGGTAGTTGAGCTGTAATGGTTTTGATTACTATTCCGTTGGCTGACAGTCTGAAATTAGCATTGGTCCTTCGAGCCAAATCGCTAGATCCATTTGTTTATTCAATTACTCTAATTTTCTTTTCCACTGATGGAACTGATCGAAAAAAAATACTTCAGAAGCAGCTAAAACAACATCAGCACAAGCAGTTATAAAACCCGAGGTCAAGCTACCACGCATCAGTTTACCCACGTTTTTGGGAGATTATTTGGCCTAGACCTCATTTTGCGATATATTTAAGACACTTATTACCGATAAGAAGTCAATTTTTAATGTAGAAAAGCTGCATTATTTGAAAACGAGTCTATTGGGTGAAGCGATGCCAACTACGAAGATGTATGGCAAACGTTATTAAAACGATATGATAATCTAAGGATGATTGTTTACCACCATTTTAAATGCCTGACAGCACAACCTAATTTACATCGTGAGTCATCGATAGCCATTAAAAAATTATTGAATACAATGAGTAAAATATTGCGTGCATTAAGCAATTATGGGCCTACTTAACATTGAGGACAATTGGCTTGTTTTTAGCGTTACAAAAATTAGATAGTTCAGATAGAAGCATACCAAGCCATATATATAGAGGCATTTCAGGCAAATTGGCCAAATTTAGGCCAAACTACTGGACACTGCACTGCTTAAAAGAAAACCTTGCAACCATTGATGGGCATATTATTATTGCCAGAACGAGTACTTCCATCGTCTCAATTTACAAATAGTGGGGTGACAAGCAGGGCGCTGCATTAAATATTGCAAAGGATGCATTGCCACCTATGTATGCATGGCAACAAAGGCAGTGCATGTTGAACTGGTCAGTGATTTAATAGTTGACGATATAGTTGAATAGTTGTTTTAAAATATTTAGTGATTGTGGGACAAATTTAGTAGGAGCTAGCAGGCAACTAAAGACTCAAATTCAACAACAACAGCAAGAGGCGGTTGTTGTTGAATTCGATTTAAGCTTTTTTAGCTTAAATCGAAGCTTTTCCTAAAGGCCATTGGCACTGCTATCAAATGGCGCAGAAAACAACAACACTCTAGCACCAGGTCAGCTGCTAATAGGACGATCAATGGTAGCAAATACAGAATAAGACATAACAAATCAAAACGTCATTATAAGAAGGAACTTACTAATATAACCCAACAATTTTGAAAGAGATGGTCGTCAGCATATTTATTACGACTTCAAAGCCGACCGAAATGACTTATAATAACTAACCCAACATCAAGGAAGGTGAGTTGGTTCTAATCAAAAATGAGCAACCTCCACCGGCAAGATGGCCACTTGCAAGAGTAATTTAACTACAACTAGCCTTCTGAAAAGAAGAAAAAGTCGAACAAAAATAACAAGTGGTAGATCATTAATTTAAAATGGAACAATTTTGAGAACATTGATTTATTTCAAAGGAAATAGTCTTCTTTATGGTGGAAACCGCAAAATGGTTTACCATACCACACCATCGCTGACCACAATGATAGTAGGTTATTGTGCTCATTTTTATATGATTTAGCCGCACCATACACTGTCTCGTGCTAAAATCATAGAAAGTAAATACAATTCCACGACACATGGCAATGATGCGTGTACTATAATTTTCATTATAATATATTTAGAAATAATGTAAATAAATAATAAACATACATCATCGCGCACACACAATCAAATCATAAAAGAAAAATGAAAATCAAACCAGACAACCTAAATAGACCTTCAACATTGTAAAATAAATAAATATTTATTGAACTGATGATGATGATGATGATTATGATGATGATAATGATGATTGTGTTATTATTGTCTGATGAAAAATCACACCTCATAATTCATTTTCCGGTGTAGTGAAGCATAATTTTCCTGTTTATGGTCTCATGTAAACGTATATACAGTGTTCATCATAAACAAAGCACACACTTGTCTCGTTACTTAACATACGAACACATACATAAACAAATCCGATGATTAATTCTCATGTTGATATTTAATATTCCTTTTTGATTCTCCCAGAGCAATAATTTTTAATTTTCCGAAATAAATTCATCACATACGGAAAACACAAGACGGAAAAATTTAATATAATTTGTAAAAAAAAATTTTTTTTACATATTTTCATTTTTGGAAAAACTGGAAAATTTAAATACGATAAACCCACATAATTTAGTTTGTTTTCCCCCGCCTTAATATACATACATGTATATTATATGATGATTGTATGTCTATCTAGATGTGTATTGTGTGTGTGTGTACACACGTGTAATAAATAAACTCAATTTATATGCTTTACATATATATTTTAATGAATGATGGAATTTTTTTTTTTTGTTTCGTTAAATTTATTTATAAAATTTTTCCAAATTTTCCATTATTGTTTTTGTCTTGATGATGAGTTTTTGGTACTTTTCGTAATAGATGTATTTATTTACTTTTTTACCATCATTCCTGTCATAAAAACATACAAAACAAAAATAATAGAATATCGGAAAAATGAATATGATTTTCCGGAAAAACTAGCAAAAACAACGTGTCTTGTTTTTGTTCAATTTCACTATTTGATTGAATGTCAAAGTTTTTGTAATTTTTTGTCGGTTAGATTTTGTGTTGGTTAGGTGATTGATTAGTGCTAAGAGTTATGACTTTATAAGAAGTCATAACCTTTATTAGTGATCGATCACTCGTTGATTATTTGGTTGGTTTTTTGTGTATTTCGTACAAAAAAATCGTAAAAACATAATTAGTTTAGGAAAAACATAGTTTTCATGAAAATGGTTGAAAAGTAAAATATGTCAATAAGGCAACTGGCCGTGTCATTATTTTGATATCATATTTCAATAGCGAGATAAAAAATCACTCGTGTAAAACCATTACAAAACAACAAAGTTTTTCATTTGTTTTTTTATTATAATCTGAGAGGAACGCGTGATCATATCTAGGATAGCATAAAATGAAATAAAAAACCTTATTATCATTATAAAATCTGCAAAATCAACGCATGAAGTGGCCATAAATATTGCTATGCTGTACAAGTCATCATCCCAGTTGTAATTATAATGCTTGTCTGTCACAGAAATAATGAAATTAAAATATGTCACCATACTTATTTTATTATATAAAAACAAATAACTGTCAAAATAGATGTATGTTGATGATGTCTCGTCTGGTGGTGACTCTATTACAAGTCGGCGTGAAAGTACAAACTGAATTGCTTGTGTTTTTCAAATTGGATGGTTTTGAATTCCAAAAATGGTCATCCACCCATTAGGAATTGTCAAATAAGTTCTGCAATTCTTAGAATCTAACGACTGACAAGTTTGGCTTCTACATTTCTAGGTCCTGTGATATAAACATAACAAAATGGAACATCCTTGTTGACATTTCTCGATTCTTTGACTCTTTGGGTTGGATTTTGCCAGTTAGCTGAAATAGAGTAGGATCCTCTAGTATTCGAACAAATTAAAAATTAAATTAAATTAAATTAAACAAATTAAATGCCAGGGTGGCTCAACAAAAATTTAACGCAACAATATAACAATGCTTCATTGATGTATCAAACGAAGCTTATGGAGCAGTAATTTACTACCGGATCTCTGGGTGCTAATGTCACTGTATGAATCAAATTAATAACAGCAAAACCTAGAGTTTTTCTGATAAAGCCGATTTCATTGCCTTGTCTATAATTATGTGGTGTTTTTTAATGACATAGTTAGGAGCTTAATTATTTAGAAGCTATTTAACGCAAGCCTAATAGTGAAATTCATCTGTAACAACATTGTTTAATGAAGGCTTTAATGAAGCTATTTCAAGTTCATGTCCCATTAGTAGAACAAAGGGTAAACCTCGTCCACCTTGGTGATCGAAGGAACTACAAGTAACGCGCTCAGAATGCAAGCGGCTTTTTAAAATCGCGAAGAGAACAAAAATTGATATGAAGTGGGACTCCTATAAGGAGGTCCTTAAGGCGTATAAATATGAACTAAGAAGTCCCAAAAGCAATTCCTGGAGACTTTTTTGTAATAAAATACAGGAGTCCTCTGAGGCAGCTAGGCTACGTAATATTTTATCTACTTGTCCTGTTATTCCAAGTTATCTCCAACCACCGGATGGACAATGGACTACAACAAGTAGGGAATCCTTGGAACTTCTTCTGGAAACTAATTTTCCGGGTTGTTTTAATTCTCCTCCTATTTTGGCAAAGGTAAATCAGGCTACTAGCCTCGCTTGGAAAATTGTCAATAGGAAAACTATCTTGTTGGCAGTAAACAGTTTCAAGCGTTTCAAGTCTACAGGCTTGGTCGGCATTATTCCTGCCGATATTCAGAAAACCAGTGATATAACTGTTCCCTGGCTTGATGTAATTTTAGTAGCCACGAACTATGTCACATTCCAAAGAAATGGACTGAAGTAAATGTAATTTTTATGCCAAAGGTGGGAAAACGCTCTCATTGCAATCCCAAAGTATTTAGGCCTATCTTATTATTTCTAGAAAATTTTAAACAGACAGATAGAAGCTTACCTCAAAGGCTCAATCGAGCCTGCAAAGCTGTCAGCGTCTCAGCATGCGTATAGTAAGGGAAAAATTGTTAGAAACTGCTCTTCATTCTTTCTTATGTCATATAGAGAAGTCCCTCGAATATAAGGAATCCTCTTTGGTGACCTCGTTTGTGATATTGAGGGTGCCTTTAATAATGTCAAACCAGCGGCGATCACGCAAGCACTTTCAAATTTGGGGGTGGATGTGACACTTCAAAGCTGGATTGATCAAATTCTCAAAGGCAGGGTAATAACGGCGAATCTAGATGTATCATCCATCCGTAGATTTGTAAGTAAGGGTACACCGCAAGGAGATGTATTATCCCCCATTCTTTGAAAATTGGTCATAAACCTGTCGTAAATGAGCCTGGAAGGGACTGGCTTTAAAGTGGTGGCTTAAGCATATGATGGTACTATTGGAGCTTTCGTAAAATATCCTTGTATCCTAAGAGATGTTATGCAGAATGCTCTTGGCATTCTAACTCCATGGACCAATAGTTGTGATCTTAGTGTTAACTCACTGAAGACTGAGTAGGTTATTTTTTTCAGGAAGTACAAACTTCCTCGCTTTGACCCTCCAACTCTAAATGGAGTTGTTTTGGACATCGCAGATAAAGTGAAATTCTTGGGTCTCATTTTGGATAGTAAACTAAGCTGCAAGTCTAATATTCTGGAAAGAGTAAAAAAGGCTACGATACCATTCTACTCCTGTAAAAATGCCTTTGGAAAAGGAAAGGAACTTAAGCTTCACATTGCTCATTGGCTTTATTCCTCTGTAGTTCAACCAGTTTTAATGTATGCATTTACAGTTTGGTGACCAGCTTTAAATACAGTGGCTACCAAAAGTTGCTGATGAAAGTGCAAAGAACTGCTTCCTAGTGTATTAGTGGTGCACTTAGAAGCACCCATACTCAAGCACTGGAGATTCTTTTTCATCCCATCCCTTTGGATATTCTGGTTAAGCAAGTGGCTGCTAGTACAACCATAAGGCCTAAATCTATTTCTATGTGTTCCTGTCACATTATGGGACACTCATCTGTTCTAACGAACTAAAAAATTCCGAAATCTATCGACTACATTATCTCGACATAATACCTCGAAGATAAATTTATAACCGATATTCCTTCCAGAGAGAACTGGGTGAATGGAACAGTTTTAAAGTCAGGCTTTATAAACTTCTCTACAGATGGCTCGAAAGTTGATGGAAAAGTTGGCGGAGGGGTTTTTTGTGAAGAACTCAATATAAATCTATCTCTCTTTCCGCCTCCCTGGTCATTGCAGTACTTTTCAGGCAGAGCTTATAGCATCAAGAAACCCATAGACTGGGTGAAGTATCATGTAATATCTGTAAGAGATATTAGCATTTTTACGGACAGTCAGGCTGCAATTAAAGTTTTACAATCAGGTTTCATCACGTCGAAAGTAGCCCGGAGTTATCTTTCATCTCTTAACGAGATAGCTGAACAGTTCAATATCCATCTTTTATGGGTGCCAGGGCATTTTAATATTAAGGGGATTATGAAAGCCAATGAACTCGCGCGACAAGGTATTACTTGCCTCATCTCACCGTGCTAGGTGGACATTGAAGTACCACTTGCTACATGCAAATTACTCCTTAAAGAAGAAGCTCGTAAAATTACAAACAATAGATGGGCAAATTGCACCTCATGTGTAATTACTAGGCAGATTTGGCCTAATTTGGGCTTAAAAAGGTCTAATCAGCTAATATCAGCTAATATTCTACTGTAACCAATGTGAGAAGCTCAAATTGATTACAGTAGGGTAGTGCGGAGAAGCAATTTCTGTGGTAAGGCTACGGACCATATGTGTCTATGCCTCGTCCTTTTGTTGGGCGGCCACCTAAAACAAACAAACTAACTAAGGTTTTTATTGCAGTATTTTAAAGGTGTAAATCTCGTACTAGCAAAATCACTAATGTTTATATTGACAACGGCACCACAGTTGTGAAATCGAAGCCGAATGACCTGAATGTCATGAAGCGATTTCAATTCATTGTTGCTCAAATGACAGTTTATTCCATCATAATCTCATCATTATAGCGATTTATGGAAAGTAACAAATTGATGTTGTCCTAAAATCAAAATCATTATCCGCCATCAGAAATGATTCCAATGACCTCACTGTTCTGACTCATTGCAATTTCTCTAATATTGATTTAGTTTTTTACACTGTTCAGGAGGAAAGAAGTTTATTTTTTTCTAATTCTAAACTACGTGTTCCTTGAACACGTAGTTTAGAATTAGAAATTGTTTTTGGACTTGTTGACATTACTTGTTGACAGCGTTTTGATTCAACAGAATTTATAACTGGCTTACAAACAGAAACTTTTCATTTCATTCCTAGGGTATCTTGTGATACAACCACTGATGTCACCAATTTTCACTCTCCACCATCACAATTATACACCATCACAATTATAAGGCCCAAGGTCAAACATTTCAAAAAGTTGGGATTTTTCTACCAGTACCATATTTCCATGGTAGTCATGTTCAGCTATATACGGCATGTTCAAGAGTAATCCAGGGTCAAAGCTTGATAATTCAAATTTTGTATGGATCTAAGCAAGGAAAGACGGTTTTGAACAAACCAGTTACAATAAGTGGCACTCAATTGGCAAACGAAAAATTAAAAATGGAAACGCTTGCATTTAGCCAAGAAGAGCTAGCGGCTCAGATCGAGAGCCCAGAGTTGCAACAAATGGTAAATCGGCAGACAATTCGGATGAGAAGCCTTAGTTTGTGAAATTATGAACAACAGATACAACAACAGAAAACTGCTGATTTCAACATATTTAAATACGTTGCTAAGCCAAATACCCATAAACATAAAATCTGCAGCAGCACTAAGAAATCTTCACGACACATGTTGAATATTAAAAATTGGACAACGAGTCAAGGCGACTCTTTGAGATCTCCTTAGAAAATCAAAGAGAATTCCAGACAACAACGGAATTTATGAAATTTTTGGAAGAAAATTCAAATCTTTGGAGGCCAACGGTAGCCAAAGGCCAATAATGGCCCCAACAAACTCGAGACGAGAAAACAAAGGTCAAATAACGAAACGAACCTTTTTAACAACAACAAGCATCTGAGTCTACTGCAGAGGTGGACATAAAATTAATGAATACGGAGAATTTAAATGCAGCAAATCTTCTTAAAGCGAGGCAAAAACAAGTAAATACCAAAATATCAGCGATGGGAAAAGAAAGCTGGAGTGTGCAATCACAAGGTCAAGCTAACTTTATCCCCAATGCATCAGAGTTTAAGTTTAAATTTGAGGCAATGGTTTTTAAAAAATGAACTGACAATATTCCAGGTATCGACTTCGACACCAACAAATAGGAACATTTGCAGCATTTACAACTTGCAAATCCACAATACAATAAGGCCAACAGCATCGAAGTAATAATTGGGGTTGATTACTATTCCTTAATTCTAAAAAGTAACATCATTAGAGGATGCTCACAAGATCCAATCGCCCAAGGAACCAAACTTGGTTGGATCATAATGCAAAACACCGGCTACGATAAAGATGACAAAATGATGTCAATGGTCACAACTTAACCAATTTAGCAACAATTAGATTTATAAATAGAAAATGATGCCATTCCGCAAGCAAGTACACATACCCAGGAGGAAGTGATCGCAGAAAAACTTTTACTGAAACAACAACGCGACTACCAGAAGGAAAATATATGATACACTTACCGTTCAAGATAGCACCAGGTATGCTAGGAGAATTCAGGAAAAAGCAGTAGCACGATTACTACAGATTGAAAGAAAATTTCACAGAGATAAACCATGACCAGGTTAAATTTTTCAAATGAAGAACCAACGAAACGTCTAATATTATCCGACTATTATTCGATATACAGTGAGATAACAAGCTACCAAAAGCAATTGAATAAAAATGGAAAAAATATAAGATCGAATTAGAGGAAATAAGGAAAATAAAGTTACCTCGATGAGTTAAAACAACGTCAGCGCAAAAATTATACTAACATGGATTCGTTGATGCAGCGCATCTAATGTCCATGCTTCTAGGGTATGCCAAAAATACCATAAACTTTCCAGATGTAAAGATGTTCACTTGGATGGACTCCACCATAGTTTTAAACTGGCTGAGAACTGACGTCACGAAATTAAAAATATTTGTGGGTAATCGAGTATCTCAGATTGAAGATAATTTATCTCAACTGCAATGGAATTACGTGTCAACAGATAAAAACCCAGCCGATTTAGTAACAGGAGGATAGGCAGCGTCCACCATCACGTCATATAGCTCGATTTGATGGGCGGGACTAACCCTTTTGCAGTAAAAAATTAGACGCATGGCCATCAACACCTTCATACAAGATTGCGGAAACACAAGGTGACCACGGCCAGGACAATGCAGAAGATATCATGCGTCTCACAATGACCGCTGGAGTCAAAACTAACACGCTACATGAGTTAATTGATAAAAAATCAAACAATCATAAGTTGAAGCGCATATTTATGCACTGTCAATAATTTAGAAACCTTCATGTTCATAAACAACGACAACAGTCGAAGAAAGTGGCAGTAACAGAACTAAAGCTTGCGGTAACCCAAATAATTAAGATTGAACAACGTCGATACTTCCGTAAAGAACTTCAGGCATTGATGAGAAGAACAACACTGGATAAGAAATCTAAACTATCGGGTTTAAACCCAGTCGTCAGCAAGGATGGCATATCACGATTACACGGACGTTTACTATCAATGAATCAAAAGCTGCCCATTATCTAACCGAAGACAATCTTTAATTATTCAGCATCTTTAATTATTCAGCAAGCGAATAATTAAAGATGCGCATAAGATTACAACACTTCATGGGGGCATTCAAATAACATTGACCAATGTCCGCCATAAATTCTGTATTATTAATAGTAGAAATTTGACACGTTACATGATCCAGAAATGTGTTGTATGTTTCAGATTTAGGCAAACAACCCTCAACCAACTAATGGGTGACTTGCCGACCCCTTCAGCAAGGTAGGTATTGATTATACTGGACCTATTCTACTTAAAAACAAGATAGGAAGAGGACAAACGACTTACCTTGCGTTATTTGTGTCCATGAAAAAGCGGCCTAAGAACAGATGCATTTATTGCAGCCTACCGCAGATTCACGTCACCCAGGGGATGATGTATAGATATCTATTCGGATAATGGGACCAATTTTGTTGGTGCGGAACGAGTACAACAAAGCAAGAAGATTGCAACTGGTACTTTATCCTCCCTGGTGCATCACACTTTGATGGAATATGGGAAGCAGCGGTAAAGTCGGTGAAGACTCATATAAAGAAGGTTATAGGTTTGACAGAATTGACATTTGAAGAAGAAACAACAACGACGGCCCAAATAGAGGCATGCTTAAATTCTCGACCATTGACGATCCCTTACGACGATCCGGAAAACTTGGAGTTATTAACACCTGCGCATTTTCTCATAGGCGGACCAATAAAAGTAGGTCTTGAGAGTAATGAGGATATTTACGCGTTCAGAACTCGTTGGCATCTAGTACAAAAAATTGTACACGTCTTGTGGAAAAGATGGTCAAAAGACTACCTATACTGAAGCAACAACAACGCATTAAATGGAGGCAACTTCAGCCTAATTTAGCTGTAGGGGGTGTTGGTCTGATAAAGGGGGAAGCATTGCCAATGGGAAGAGTACATGATGTACATACTGGCTCAGATGGCTTAGTTCGTATTGCAACAATAAAGTGCAACCAAAACATTTATAGATGACCAATCACCAAACTATGCAAACTACCAAATGAAGAAGATAATTCATGGCCGAAACAAATAAGCGACACAAATGAAAGCCCAAGTATGCAACTAAACAACAACAACAAGAATTTTATAAAATAAAATAAAAATCTCAATTTAATCAAATTTAATGTAAACAACAACAACAATATGTAAATATTTTTGTAAATAAACAACAAACAATAAATTGATAAATCAGTTCGAATAACACTCTAGCTCATACTTTTAATTGAATATTCCGTTACTAGCCCCCACCAAGTGGTAAGCTCGGAATATAGGAAAAAAAGTAAATTTTAGTTACATGCACTATGCATCAGAAATAATGACCTGTTCATAGAGACCATAACGTGGATCTCATTTTAATTAGAGATTTCATTTTAATAGAAATCTGGAACAATTCAGCTAACCAACACCAATATTGTACTCAGACTCAACATAATCGAGCCTTTGAGTTTAGTCGCTAGGACAAACAGCGGTTTGCTGATGTAAATCGACAGTAACGTTGTGGTATATAAGCTCATTAGTACAGCAGACTGAATTATAATAAAAATAATAATAATTCAAATGCAACTTTAACACTTACCGCGGGATGGTCCGGCAGTTCCAAATGACAAACTTTACATTTCCCGGAAAACTTTAATTAAAACTCACAAATACATTTTTTTTTGTGTAATTATGTATAAAAATGCAAACATAAATTTCAATCACAATTTTATTTTATTTTAAATTTAACTATAATTATATGAAAAACACGGACATTTTCCAACTACACCATCAATCAATCACAAACTTTTTTTTTAAAATTTTTTATGTTGTTGTTGTTGGTGTTAGTCCAAAAACAAACATATTATACATATATTTAAATAAAATCATTTGATTATTTTTAATTAAAACAATTAATTTTATTATTTATTATTTAGGTTTTGGTGTAACATTCGTATAAAGCTCGTATACAGTGTCCGAATCACAATAAACGAATTTTCCGACAAACACATAGTATTATTATTACGGAAATCAAATCTGTGTACCAAAATCAATCATAATTATGTTTAATTATTTTCGATAATTATAATTATTTTTAATTATGTATCCGTTTCGTATGAATTCACTTTTTTTTTTTACTATTTCAACAAATTTGTAAATTGTACATTTTTTGTATTTATATATTTTTTTGAAATGAAAAATTATCGATAAATTTTCCACGATGTGATTTTAATGAATTTAAAATTGTAACTAACGAAATACAATAAATAAAATAATAAAAAACAAAAAAAAAAAAAAAGACCGAAAGAAAATTTTAAAACAAAAAAAAAATGAAAAATGCGGATAATTTATGTGTATTGCTTTCAGCAATAATGAAAATTTGTAAACAAATTATTTGTTTGGTGATTGTATAGTATTATGGTTTGAATGACTTTTCCATTTCTACCATTGGTTTGTGTGTTCGAAATGATTTAGCGATATTGCTTTTCTGTATTTTATTTTTATGTTCAGGTGATGAAAATTTTCTATACATATATAATACACCTATATAATAAATGGAAAATTATATAGCTTTTGTTTTTTTTAATGGTTTAATTAATATCGTTTGTTTTCAGGGAAAATGTAACGGGGTATATATAATATTTGGTTATAACCGTAGGTTATGTAGGCGACTTAAAGTCTTTTAAAAAATTTACTAAATTATGAAGTTTCTGCAAATTTCAAAGTAGACCTTCGAACTTTCATAATCGCAAAATATATGGCACAATTTATACGTGTTTCTGAACTGTAATCATAATTTTGTGTAGATCTGTTTCTAAAACTGACAACGATGTACTGGAAAGCATCACGGACATTCTTAAAAGACTAAACATTTTAAATGTGTTTTTGACTTATCAAGGATTGGAAAGTATTTGTTTTCGAAACATAACCACTAATTGATGGGGTTGAATCGTAGAATGTATTAATTACAATTAGAATCCGGGTCCAGTTTTTTTGTTTCATTTATAGCGCCGCACTAGGAATATAGTTTTCAGAACATATCATAGCCACCTCTACATTTACATACGAATCATTTTCAACCACTGTGGTGTTTTTGAAGAGCTAGGTAGCACCGGGTCTTGATAACACCCCTATGGAAGCGCTGAAGATGATGTTGTCCAGACAGTCACTTTTGTTGCTAAACACATACAATAGATCTCACACTGGAAGGGGGCATGGATTCTGCTAATAAATAAATCAAAGGTGTTGATCTAGATTCTCGGTCGACATAAAGACCTCCCTGCTTACTCAATACGATGGGAAAACTTCTAGAGAAGATGTTGAATCCAAGATTGGGGCTGGCCATTTGGGTTTTTGAGGATTTTACACTAAGACAATACGGCTTCCGGAAGGGCCACACGATTATAAATGCTTTTAATAAGGTAGTGTACGAGGTTTCGAGAGCGAACAGGGCTAGACATTTGGAAAAACACATAGTAGTTTTGGGTGACCTAGTTAGCTTTTAGGGATGCTGTAAAGCTATTTAAAGTGCCGGAATTGTTGTTTAAGACGTTATATAAGGAAAAAGTTCGAAAGGTCACCGCTGGAGCAGCGAAAAGAGTCGGCTCTTGGACCTGATCTCTTGAACATATTATATGACAGTCTCTTGCGACTTGAGATGCCTGACAAATTATTCTTGATAGATTATGCGGACGATAACGCAGTTGTGATCAACTAGCAGTCGGAAAATACCAACTGTCATTCCCATGACTATAGGTTTGGAGGTGGTTAAAACAAGTAGGACGACAAAGTATTTTTGGCTAATCTTAATACCAAAATCTCCAAATCTCCATCTTTTAACATATTCGCAAGCCTTGCGAGAAGGCGGCTACGGTAACATCATCGCTTAGTAAACTGATGGCTTACGTGAGTGGTCTTTGCAACTAGTAGATGAAGACTATTCATGTCAACGGTTTTAAGCTGGCTTGTGTTTATTAATTAAAGGTGGCTTGTGCTTATCTGGCGGTAGTTGATGCCGAAGCCTTTGCTGTTGCTGGAGCAATTGAAATTGATCAAGTTGCGTTGGAGCGCCGAGTAATCCCATCATTGAATATGAAAGTGGAAAGGGAAAATGGTGTGGCTAAATACTGCCCTAGAGCTCTGGAGACATGACCGAGAAGATGGAAGGAAGGAAGAACAGACCGATGGATGGCTAGATTAATAAATAAAGTCCGACCTTGGATCGAGCGTGGCCACAGGGAAAAAGATTTTTTCTGGGCCAGCTTTTGACTAAGCATGATTATTTTAGAACCTTTCTACACAGAATGGACAAATTAAAGTCTACTCAATAATAATACTACGGAGTAGAACAGGACACTACATGTCACATCTTTTACGGTGTGATAGGGTTGCCGAGAAAAGTGGACGCCTTTCTTTTGCAGTGTGTCAGGTTGTGGCTGACACCATTGTAGAAGTAGTACTTTGGTTCAAAAAATCATGGCTGGTGGTTGCATGCATTGTTGAAACTATATTGCGGGTAAAGAGGGACACCCATTCCCACCCATTCTAGTGAATCCGTAGTCTCTCAGATGGTAACATAATTCAGGGATTTCATATTCCAGTATCATGTACCAGAGTAAAGTGTTGCTCAAGCGGTTTCAGTCTGTATTCTCCGTGGGGTTGCAGGTGATTTTTAGTAAGTAAGAATTTCACACTGTTGAGTAGAGTATTCGGGTATATCCCACTTTTCGTCATTTTGAAGTTTTTTACGAAAAAAAAAAGAAAAACTCGTTGGTAGCATAAATATGTAACTCCTAGTAATAACTACATGTGGAAGAGTTTAAAGTGAGTTGCATTTGACAAAACCGTGACAACGTTATTTTTTTAAAATAAGATGATCTTGTTGTAGACCCTCGTCACTCTAAGCAATTTATCGACAATTTTCAGAAAAAATTGGACAAATACGAAAAATTTGCCGAAAAGCAGTTAGCGACTTTTAAGGTAAAACACATTTAGTACCGCTTATCCAATTTCCTACTCCTACCAATATTTAACGATGACTAACTTTGAATGGTAGTGCATTTCAAGAAACTACATTTTATCGGTCTAGCAACATATCCTCACATTATTGTATCATTCGTTCGATTTAATCCCAAAAAGCTGTTTAGCTTAGATGACCAGTTCAATTTTCATCTTCATTCACACCAAGTTTCAAAAAAACCAGTGTGTAATGGGACCACCTAATGGTCCCATTACATTATAGCATTGAAATTAGACCTGGAAACAAAAAGCAGATGGAACGATGGTTCTCGATCCCCCTATCTGCCAAAGTTGGATTAACTGGGCCATTTTGTTTCTGCAAGAGCTTATTATTTTAACAACCAACCAAAGTAAGCTAAGACTACTCCATCAAACCATATCTATCTCATCTCCTTACAATAGTGTCTTAAAATAATGGCCAATCTTTTAATCAATCTCATAAATTACTACACTAGTCAATTGATCAATGTTGTAATTTAGTAACAGACTTCTTGGGATCACGCTGTTTGTACATGGCTGGTGACTCCTCGATGTTGATTATGCAACTCATTGCATCACTCACTTCGACACAATGTAGCTATTTAATTGCCGCTTCCACTCAGTCAAAAGTTGTAACGCCGCCAGCTACTCTGAAGCGAAGAAACTCATAATTTCTAACAAAATAGCGAGCATCACAATAATAATTCTGCCATGGTAGGGAAACAATCAATTAATTGCTGCTGCTAAAACTACTCAAAGACCTTGAACATTTTGGAAATTCTGTTAATCAAAGAGCGATGTAAGACTCCGTTCCCAACCAAATTTCATGACCTAGTATTTTTCGTCGTCGCTAATGAATCTACGTAGCAACAGCAGCATCAAAGTTCACGAAGCCGGCACCCACAATACCTCGAATATGTCCAGTATGTACTGCGAAATCATAAGATGATTTCCAATCCCATTGGACGTTCAAATTCTGACACTTAAAAACATCAAATCATGGGCCATTTCTAAATAGCCATTCTAAATGGGGAAACTTTATATGTTAGGGTTTAAGTGGGTCTAATGTTGGTTTTGTATATTATATGTGTTTTTTAGATGGAGTAAAGTAACATTAGCACTGTCGTAAAAATCCAAAACATTTGGCTGCACCAATTGCTGCTTTGTTTATTTGTTCAGTTTGGCCAAAAAGGTAAGGCCTTTGGTAAGGCGATCTTTCATAGCCATTCTTGCTGCGAGAACATCGTTTCGTGATGAAAAAGAAGGTTAAAAGTAAAAGGTAGCAAGTGAGCTGTCTACAGCCTAGGAGTATATTGGTTTGAGAGTTGCTAATTGAAGCTCATTGATCGAAAATAGAAAAAGGACGGAGCCCTAAAGGAATACTAGAGTTTACAAAATGTAAAATAGAAGTCACGCCATCCACCACCACTTGGATTTTGAAACCAAGAAAAAAATTCTCAATCTATAAAATTAACGAACCGTGAAGGCCAACTGCCAAAAGGTCAGACCAAAATATCAGATTGCTAAAGCTCTGCTTTATGAACGTGTCGCAACTCTTTTCGGACCTTTTTCGCGTTGGTTTGAGTTTAGGAAATTTGCCATGAGGGACTCCTTTATTGGCGGTTGCGGTTCTGCAGTCGAGATTATGCCAAAGATTGCTTGATTTTTTTAGGTTAGATAACCTGGAAGGAATGAGTTGTTTAATTCCCGTGAGAACGATACTCGAAACCAGAATGGATGCACTATCAGTATTACCGAAAGTAAAGCAAGAGTGTCATTCGAAATGTTGGAAGAACTTGTTCATTCCTAGCCAGTCCACCTTCTTAGAATGCCATAACCAACGTTTAGGATGCACATTTATTTGGCATGATTGCGATATTAAAAAATCCGCTGTAACAAGCCCTAAACGAGAACTGACGGAGATACTGTATTTCACCGCATGAAATGTAAAAAGCAGATCAAATAGATGACTTGTATCGTTGGGCCGGTCTGGTATTCTCGTAGGCTAATCTACAAGCTGTGTTAGTGGGTTTAAAGCTGCATTCATTTATGCCGTCTCATCAGCCGGTGACAGCCAACATCTGCCACTTCAATTTCAGCATTTGATGATTTCTGAAGGATGCGCTCAATGGAGTCTGACAGAGTATCAAATCCAAAATGAGCGACACTGTTTACAATATTTGGGTTTCGATAAAGACCACATAGGAAGAGGCGGTGTTTCGAGACATTGATTTTAAACCAAATGAAGCTAAAATCATTGTTTGTACTTTGGCCTAAAAAACTGGGAATAGAAAAGGTATATCATTGCCGATATACATTACTAGCCGTTTATGGTGAATAAACCATAGGATTAAAAAGTGACCCTTAAACCCTTAATACCGATGGCGGAAGAATCACAAGAGTCCAATATTTTGGCCTCGTTGAGAAGAAAAACCGATGATTTTATCAAGCTAATGGTGTTCCACGGCTGCAAAGTTTGTCCACAATTCGCCCAAAAAGGTTCAGTTGCACAAAGTGATCTAACTATAATTATGTTCCTACTTCGATCACAAAAAAAATCAACATGGCCAAAATTGACACATTTACTGAGATCTTTTAAAGATCTTTTAGAACATATTTTTTGCAATTGGTGATCGTTGTAGGTGATCAGCTCAATGATCCAATTTACACACAATTGGTTGTTATTTTGATCACAAACGTACGCATTTAGAGCTGCTATTGCCAAAACGTATCGACAAATTCAAGTTTACGTACGAAGAAGAGCAACAATTTAAATTGATCGTGTGACACAATTCTCCTGCTGAACTACTGCCGACTTATAAACTAAAAACTGATACTTATGGTACCTCTTTAGTACTTTTCCTTGGTTTTAGATGTCTAAAACAATTGGATGTCGATCAACATGGCAATTTACAAGCAACATCCATTGATATAGAAAAAGAAGTCTTAGTTAACTCAATTACTGATGCAACTTAAAGATCAAATTTCGACCAAATTTAAGTCAGCTGGCATAGAATTGAAGAAATGATGTAGTAGTTCTGTCAAAATGCTAAAAGCTATCTTACCTTAAAACAACAAGACTCAGAACAAATTTAACGAAGATACCATAATCACAACAATGAGAATATGCTGGTGTCAATCCATTGACCATTTCAAGTTTTTTGTTAATTTAACGATTGACGTTAACTTATGTTTTGTTAAATATGTCAAATATGTCATACATGTCAAATTTGTAGTTTAATGTGGGTATTTGGGCCAAAACCAACAAGTTATTGGATTTGAGTTTAGTTATTTAAATAAACAGTTTCTTGTCTGCCCTAATTAGTCGTTTCTATATTACGCTTCTTCTGAAGTTGAACAAAGGTGAACAAAGAAATCCGTTTCAGTTTTTTGGCAAATTTTCAAAATTGTGAATTTCAAATAACTAATAACATCTAACACATAAGTGGGGATTAACACGTTTACACAAAAAGGTCATAATACATTAAGACACATCACATATTTGAACCATACAATTTCAGTCAATTATTAAATATGATAATGCTAATCATAAATCATCATTTAATTTTGTGTATCTAAATTTAAACATTTTAACTATTTCGGTGACGTGAATAATAATAATAAAAACAAATGAAAAAGAACCACAATTTTACGAGTCCATTAAAACTGTCTAAATTTACGTTTCTTTTATTTTGAAATATCGTCATGCCAAATACTAAAGCAATATGTATCCAAAATGTGATCCAACTAATTCTATAAGATTCTTCATACTATTATTCAGTAAAAATAAAAAATCAGCAGACTTAAACTTAAATTGCTCCGTATATGGTAAAATCTGCAAATGATACTGAAATGATAGTGTCAAAACTGACGACGGGTATTGATTAGGTAAGATCCCAAAAAAACACTCGATGATAACAATACCGACCAATGTGTAGAAATTAAAGTTTTTAACACCAGTTGACAGATGAGAGTATATTTTTTTTAAAACGAAAAATCTCGGTGTATGAAAATGAACAGAGCGACAATAAAAATAATTTAGGAAAACTAGCGACAAGTTTACTTATTTGACTGCAAAAAACTAATTTTGATAAATTAGAAAATAAATACGGATAAAATGAACAATTTGAAGGGGACTGGAAATTATAAAACCTCTATATAGGACATTTAGGCGGAATACCAGGCACTTAGATTGATGAAACGGGTTAATATAGCCGCAAGCAGTTGAAAAAATGGTAAGTTCCACTACACGGTGCATTAAAAACAAACAGAACAACAAAAAAATTGTAGTGGTCTCTAATGGGGCAACCAAGGGGTCTGTACTCTTAATGATGTGCTATTAACTTAGAAAATTTACTTATGAGCACCGCTTATGCAACATTTTTTTCAATTCATAATTTAAAAAAGGTTTACATTCGTTTGCAATCTAATTAACCACAAGCAGCACACAAGCAATATTACACGACATATATGTACGTAATATAAGGCTCAGAGACAGCATCACAGCACAGGTCAAAATTGTAATTTCATATGTAAAAAAACGCGTTATACTTTCATGGGTTAAAACCAAGAAAATATTTGACTATAACTGATGAATGATGAGCTACGGTTGTTATTAGTAACTAATAAGGATAAAAGATATAATCTATACTTATCTTTAAATTCGAACTATTATCTATTATACTTTTTGGCTGAAATAACTATATAAATTAGAATTAATTAATTTAAAATGTACACAAAATTACAATATTTCTTACTACTTGTGTACGTCACAATTGCTTCGTTCCATTTTTGTTATACCTAATTACTCACAAGTAACTACTACTAACTGCTCTTGCTCCTGTATATGAGTAGTTTGCTGGTATTAGTTACACCAACAATTTTTGCTAGGTTAATTTGGTACTAAAACCGTTCAAGAGGTGGCTTTGTTAGTTTTGAGGTTATGTAAATTGTCAAAATTTCTTAATATTTTTAATAAATATTGCAAGAAAACCAAAAATTAAATTAAAAATGAAGGAATTTATGCAAGTAAGTTGAGAAAAAAATATTCAGCTCATTAAAATTAGCCTCTTAATAGATAATAAATGCATTATCAATTGATAGTAGCAGCAGTGATGAGAGTTTATAAGACTGTTTTTTCCGTCTTCCTAATCTTCACCCTCGGATTGTGATGAAAATGTTAACAGAATAAGCGTACAGAATTTCGAAATAATTATTGAAAACTGCACAGACGCCGAATTTAAGAAGAATTTTCGTTGGAAAAGAAGTGTAGTCGCTGAACAAGCAAATGGATTCTGCCAAAAATTGTTTTATAATTTTCATTTTTATTTTAAATTTATATACAGGATTCACGAGAAAACAAAGTAATGTTGGAAGGGAACAAATAGGGTCATCTAAGAAAATGTATATTACTTTGTGGTATATGGCCAACACAGAAATTTACAGGTAGATTTCTTACAATTGATATCGCCAAAACCTAATATTACGTGTTTTACATAGAATTGTAGAATGGATTGTGTCTATTAGTAACCAATACATCAAATAACCAACAGAGTAAGGTACGCGAGCTAATCAACTCAAATTTTTAAGAATGAAAAGATATCCGCGGGTTGTGAAAGCAAAAATGGAACGCAGCAATTATAGTTAGCAATGAAATTAGAATAATATTTATAACTTTACTACCATCTATTATCCAGTAGTTGAAACATATAAAAGGTTACATTTATGAGGTGTGCCTCAGAAATCTTTTCGAACTAAACTTTTCAAAAATTCGAAACTTCTGCTATTGTCTCATAGGCAAAATTTGAAAAGTCAATCAATGAGGTTACTTTTTAAAGACTTTTCATTTTCTTGTGTGTCGCAAATTGATGTTTTGAATTTATTTTGACGTTAGTATAACAAAAAAAAAGATCAAATAAAGAAAAATGGAAAAATAGCCGAGTCGCACTCATTTCGATTTAATTTTATTTGTGTTTACCTATAGTTCATGTATATATAGTATAGATACACTGAAAGAAAAAAATAGGTAATTATAAACAAAAACAATGTTTAAATTAACTTTGCAAGGGGATTGTTTTTCAGACAAGCTAGCGCTTGTTTAATAATACTTAAATGGCTAGTTCATTATAACCGAGCATTATATTCGTACATTTTAACCTAGCAATAGGTCGATTCAAACAAAGTGCACAAGTTTATTACTAAGTAATGGTAACCTTCACTGCTAGTTTAAATAAAGCTCTGCTGTAGGTTAATGTTACCAAACAAGTTATCTAATGGCTTGGTTAAAATAAACTACTCACGTATGTAGGCATAATCTACTATCTTGGTTAAATCAACTTTTGCTACTCGTTTGCGGATAACTAGGTGAATATATATATATATATATATATATATATATATATATATATATATATGCATATATATATATATATATATATATATATATATATATATATATATATGCATATATATATATATATATATATATATATATATATATATATATATATATATATATATATATATACATATATACATATATATATATATATATATATATATATATATATATATATATATATATATATATATATATATATATATATATATATATATATATACATATATACATATATATATATATATATATATATATATATATATATATATATATATATATATATATTTATGCGTATATATATATATATATATATATATATATATATATATATATATATATATATATATATATATATATATATATATATATATATATATATATATATATATATATATTATACTACCCTCCCCATTTTTCAATGAAACATTAAGTATTTTCCAAAATTATTTTATTAATCAGTTAATAAAATAATTTTGGAAAATACTTAATGTTTCTTATAGTTTCCACTTAATTTAGTTTTAATATTTAATAGCATATATTTACCTATAATTGGCTTTTATAAAAAAACGTAGCACACTATAGTTTTATCATTTTTATCAGCAAATCAGCAAATTTTTATCTATCAAATTATTATTTTATTATTTCTTTCACTTTTTTTCAACAAGGAACATGCATCCTTACGCATCTAAATCTCAAAATACAATGACACTACAAGTATTTTGAGTGGCGAGAAAATAACAAAAATTAACTTAGCTTTACCTAAGTTTGTATTATCAAACTATCTAGGTTCAAATTAACCACAGCTGTTTATATCCAAATTAACTTAAACTTAGGTTAAAACAACTAAACGACTTTTTAACTAAAGTTAGTAAATATTTTTATAACAAAAATTAATATCAAAAATAACTTAGCTAATTTTGTAATATCGAACAAGCCAGGTTAAAATTAACCACAGCTATTTATAACCAAATTGACAAAAACTTAAGTTAAAACATCTAAAATGACTTAAACTAGATTTGGTTATTACATTTTTCTTTCAGTGTAATTCTGTATAATATATTACACGAGTGTTCACAAGTGTTCGAGTTCGTCCATTAGCTGTCAATATGAAATTCAATCATCTAAAATCAAATAATTATCATTAATGTAACCATTTTATGTATATTTATATAATGTTTACTTTATATAGCTTTTCCCATTGTTTACTTGAACTCTTGCATTTGGAAACTAAAATCAATTGAAAACCTTACAAATGTGCACAGTCAAACGAAAACCTTACAAATGTATAAAACTTACAAACTTTACAAATCTAGTTTAAATCATCATATTGGGACAATAAAATTTAAGACACAACCAAAAAACTGTCGAGGAATAAGCATACAAAACAGAGAATTTTATTAACCTGTTAAAATATTAAAATATTTTAATAAACCACCAGCCATCTAACTTCGGAACATCCAATAAGAACAAAAGTACATCCGCCTTGTTTTTAAGAAAACGGAGTTAGATTTTACAAGGAAAATCAACCATCAGCATTAGCCGGGTTAATTGCATTGACGCCACAACCCATTGCTGATCAATCAACTCAAACAGTGTCTTTAAGCTAATATTATGCATTACACAACATGCTGTATAATAGGCCAACATACTACATTGTCTGCCATCGTGCTTTTATCAAGCCAAATATATTTCAGACCACACTTTAGGCCTTGGTAATTACTTGGGTTAACTTATTATCTAATGCAGGTAAATTACCTCTTTTAATAAACGGAATTATAATGGCTAGATTGGGAATGATATTTTCAAATATAATTAGATATTCCATAAGACCTCGTTATACATGGAATCCGGGCAGCCACAACAGATGTTTAGAAATTTTAAGTTAAAAAAAAGTAAAAGATTTAGTTTGAAAAGTCTTCTGAGGCACACATAATTAATTATGATTGGCTTAACCATTGATGCTCCTAGTAGACAAAAGTACAACTAAATAATTATGTAAACATAATTTGTTGTAAAAAAAAATATGTTCTCTCTCTCTCTCTCCCTTATCAACCAACCATCGAAGTGAAAGGGAGCTTAGCAAAAAGAGAAATAAAACCACCATTTTGTGTGCAACTCACAAAGAAGATTTTTATTTTTGGATAAATTTTACGTACCATCTTCACCCAACTATATACCACTACCACCAACACCTACAACACCAAACATCGCACGTTCTATGATGTACCAAAGGTACAGATGTTCTGTAATGAGATCCGAAATACGCTAAATTTAAATGTTTAGTTTATCAGTTTGAATTCGACAAATATTTCAGCGGTAGATACCAACAAAACGGTAGATTTGCATGGCTAGTTGGATTTGATAAAAAGCCAGATACTATACACATTTTATTCCAAATTTGCTAAACACATGGTATAGTATGGTTTGCTGAGCTTTGTTCGAAGATTCTGAATATTGGACCACCACATATGAGCTGAATTTTTGATACTTGTAAATGAATATGTTAATTTTTTTTAATTTATAATGGGGGTTTGCCACTATAACCAACATAACTAATAAAAATGTTATACTCGTATATTGTAATATGAAACCAGTTGAATCATATAAAAATTCTTTTTGATCTGTCGTTCACAATTTTAGTAGTTTTTTATTATTATAAAATTAATCTAAAAATAGTTTCCCGCCCTTTTTTTAACAAAAAAATTAACGAAATAAATGAAAGGGAAGAGATATTATAGTTCGATAAACGTCACAAAACAAATAAATGAATAATGGTACGAAAAAGTAAAATAAACAACTCGATCATTAATAAGAAGTTGGAAACGCGAAAATCATCATTTCAAAAGAAATCTAATACAGAGAACAAACGATCACCAAAAAATCTTGTCTACTAATATCGATGAAGACATTTATGAAGGTCTAATTTTATTGACAAGCCCAGTTTCGAAATGTGTCCACTTAGAAGTATTGATTGCAGAACCTACTAAACAAGTAGTTCCCACTCCAGTAGTTTACCAATGGTAAAAATAAGGCAAAAGGACAAAAATTTAATTGTCTGAACCCATTCAGTGTTATCAAAATATTTCAAGAACACATTATCTACTCCAAACGATAGACTTCAGAAATTTTGTTTATCACAAAGTAGTTTCGAGTTTATGGCTCGATTAAATGGGGTTTGGTACAGAAACTGACATTCGAAGAAATAGAGAAAACTTTAACTACGCCACCGGAACTCTGTTTTTATGGTATGTACTAAAAAGTCAGTCAAAATATCCACAAACGCAAGCCGGAAAACAATGTACGATTAACAGTATAATAAACCATTGGAATCCTTTATTTAAAAATCCAAATACATCAGCGCAACATTCAGGCACAGAAATTCTCATAGTTAATATCATGAATAGTGACATAAAAAAGTGAATCGAAAAACTTACCGTTTTTCGATTCACTTTTTTATGTCACTATTCATGATATTAACTATGGGAATTTCTGTGCCTAATATTTACAAATACATTTAGTAATTCCATTTTCACCAAATGCATTATCGAAATTGATAGATCACTCGAAAAGCTACATATTGACGGGATGGCCAGATGGTAAAAGTAGTACCCCAAAATCTTAAATAATTTTCCATATTTCAGGACGATCTATAAGTATAATTATAGCGAAATAATAACCAAAGGTGAAAAAATTGTGATACCAACAAAACAAATTTCGAAAAAACGGATAAAATGCTATTAGATAAATCTAGCAGATGATGTAGTAGCAGTTGTTATTAAATTGGGCCACAGTTATAATCGCATAAATTCCAAAAATTTTCTTAAGAATGAAATTTCTTGAATCAAACATCATGTCCGAGAAACGCCAAATCGAACGGATTAGCAGAATGCGATGTGAAAACAGCAAAACTATTGTTAGAAAATATAGACAAAACAAATATTTAATATTTACCGAGTGAGACGCTCAGTGGTTAGCGATTTGCCGCTTGGAGCGAGAAGTACCGAGTTCGAACCCAACAGGGGTAGGATACAAAAGGAAATTTTTCTCACAAGATTACGATCGGTGATATTGATAAGCACAACTATGATCCGCTATTGGTGTGCAGAACTCATGAGCCGATCCATCTTCCATGTCATCGTGGTACAGGGTGACAAGGAGCTATGCAATGCGCAGGTGGTACTTGTGTAAATGAGTTGAATAAATTTGTGTGAATGTAAATAAAGTATTGAATTAAGTTAGCCTTTAAGGAACATTAAATTCATTGGTTGATCCCAAATACTTAATTTAAAAAATTAAAAAATAAAATAAAAATATAAATATCAAGGTTGGCAGGATGGGCAAAATACGCCACATGATTTAGTAGGATCACTTATATAATATAAGAATACTAAGTATAATCAGTTTAATCATAAGATCTACATTAGCCATAAAGCATGTTTGAAATTACTACTGATGTATGTATATGAAACAATGAAGCACACAGTGGAGATCATTAAGAATGATAGGCTTATGTAAAAAAAAGCTTAAGGCGGCAATGAAATATTTCTGTCTGAATACTACCACGAATGAATATAAAGTTGAATAAGAAACACTTTGAGAAAGACATCTAGTGACATACTCAGAATGCCGCTACAATGGCATTAATAAAACAAACGTAAAGTGGGAACACCAATAGTAATTTTGTAGTAAAAAGTGCCAACCAAAACATGAGGGGAACTAAAAGCAATATTCCCAAATAGAAATCAAAATAAAAGTCAAGTAGACGCAGTCCCAAACGATTACGAAACGTAAAGCCTATAAATAATTTCAAATGGTTCCGAAAGTCAACAGAATATAATATTAAAGAATGCATAAAGTGATCAGCTCGGCAAATTGATGTTAAAATTAAAATAAGCATGTCACGAGGTTGCTAAGTTATAAATGCGGAGACTAAAAAAACGTTTTTGTGGAGTTGATTACATTAATTTCGAGCTCATAATATTTTAAGGGCATACTTTTTGTGCAACAATATTTTCGACTTTATTCATTTAGTTTTACAAAGCAAAGTAATGCTTAATGAAATAAAACTGGCCATTTCAAATGCAAAAAGCCACATCTAACAAAACATCAGGTGAGTCAGTTAATTGTTAAAATATCTTAATATACTACCCGAAAATCCATTTAAGATAACCGAGATCTCAACATCAGGTTTTTCCAAATAAAACCAAAAACCTTTGATAAATGTACCTACTTTAAATACATCGGAGTATACTCTCTGAAAATATAGATTCAACTGAGACCTTCCAATGAAGAAACTGCCCACGTTACAGGCATGGCTCATACAAATTGTAATATTATTTATAGATCGTTAAATGCCATCTTTTTCTGTAAAGGAAGCGTCAAAACTTTCTGGAGAAATCTTTTTCCCAGAAAAAATAAAAATCCATAAAAAAGTGTCGAAGACTCACCTAAACAATAACACGCAATCTAGAAACTAAAAAACTTGTTAATTAACAAAACCATCCTGACATACTTTTAATACAGCACGGATACAATATTTGCTGTTTGACATACAGCAAATATTGTATCCGTAATACTATGATAGTATATTAAATACTATGATTCAAATAGTTTCCAAATTGGACGTTTCCAAAATTTACCAAAAAGATCTCAGCAATAAATAAATACTGTTCGGATCACCCAATTATCTTTTATCTTATTTCCAATCGTATCTATTAACACCAATAAGATTTTATAAATTTCTACTGGTTATGCTACAAATATTTCATTTATGAACGGATTTAAGATTTTATAAAACAGCCAGTTACTTGTCAGTTTGAAATTAACAGGCATATATCGATTCTCGCTAAAAACATTCAACCTGCAATAGTAAGATCAGTTTTTCTAATAAAGCCTAATACTAAATATCTCCACCGAATAATGCCACTTTTATATTATACCTCCACTCTCATAAATCCAGGAAAACCTAGATCAACACTTTTAAGCTAAATTCCAAGACAAGCTTAGAGAAACTAATTCCGACAATACAAAACCTTGCAAAAAAAAATTGTAAGATTAGCGAATTTGTATTTTGATATCAACAACTGATGCATTCATGCAATTTACTAACCACCTTAAACATGCTAAAAGGTGATCAAAACGATGACATGCTAAAAGTGATCAAAATGAAAACACCGAGTAAATATTTTAATATAAAAAAAACAGCCTAATCGGTTAGCAACCTAATCGGTTGTTTAAATGAGCTTGAAACGAAACTACAATGAAGCAAAGCAAATTTCGCCTCTATTCAAACAATTGCTAAGCAATTAGGTTATTTTTTTATATTAAAAGAGTAACCGTATCTAAGGTGTAATAAACGGAATTTATTTTGTTTCCATTATATAATTCACTAGAACAACGGTATCATACAATGTATAAAAACATAGTTTGAACCATTAAAGTTTTATAGTTTGCGGTCGCTGCAGCGTGATGAGAGACTAAATTTTTAATTTGCATATCAAATATCATTCACATGTTTCTCACGAGCCGGAAACCAAATTATAATCAGAGTTACCACTTTACTACAATTGTAGTAGATCTACTACATATTTTCGATCGTAAAATTTCAGTACGTACTTTTCAATTTCTACTACATTTATACTACATTAATAATTGTTGTGCTAATTACATTTTGAACTGTACACAATTAATAAAATATGTGTATAAAAATTATAAACAGAAACAGCACCACTGAAAACCGTACAAAAAATAAATAATTGGCTTTCTGGGTTCCATGTCATACGGTTTCATCATAAACCAATACAATTTTAAATGGTTACCGGTCGAAACTGGATATTATACAACTGGATTTGACGAAACAGGGTAATTCAAAACTGGATACTTTAAAACGAGATAAGGTACAAAACGAGATATGGTACAAAACTGGATATTTCAAAACGAGTTTTTTTTGCTTTTTTTATATTACAACTATATCTCGTACCATATCTCGTTTTGTACCTTATCTCGTTTTGAATTAGCCAGTTTTGAAATATCCAGTTTTGTACCATATCTCGTTTTGTAAAATCCTATTTTGAAATATCCAGTTATAAAATTTTCAGTTCTGAGCGGTCCCCCTTTTAAATATTTATCAAGTTGTCTTTCTGCTAACGGTTTAATGTTTTCATGTAAATTGTAATATGGCAAAAATGTTTATTATTTATAATTGTTTTACGGTTTGTAAGTTTTAGCTGCGATTCTGTGAAAGTTAATGGTTCTAATATTTAATATTTAACAATTAATATTTAATATTAATTTTGCAAAAATAAATAATATTAGTCCATCGAATAAATAATTATAAGAAAGTGATTATAACTATTATAATAATCGAAAAATTAAAATACTATTATTATTATATTAGTTTATGATATTTGGAGAATTTTGGCTAATTGAATTATTTTTAAAATATATTTTCTTTAATTATCGGTCGTTATAACTTTTGCCGGTAAAATGGAGAAATATTTTAACTAATAGAAAAAATTAGGTGGGCATATAAATGTTCAATCACTAACCAAAGCGTTTAATATATTTTTAATTTTGTTATAGAAAACCTGAACCATCAACCTCAGAAAATTCTCAGCAAAGTGCTTACAAAACCAATACTATCCACTGATTCAGATTTAAATAGTTCAGATTTGGTCTCGAAAACAAAGAAACAAAAATACGATCAAAAATATAAAATTGCATGGGAAAATAAATACTCATGGTTATAGTGTGTTAAAGGCGAGGCCTATTGTAAGCTGTTAGGATGTATGTGCCACTCCATTGCATTGTGCGTGAATATAATTTAATATTCGATTAAATGATTTTTCGAAATTTCAAACGTCTCTTGATGCTGTAGTCTGTAGCGACCGATTCAAACTTATATTACTTATTTCTAATTATTCAATTTATATTTTATAAATTATTTGAATAAGTGTATTTTGAATCGCGCTCCAATTTATTATAAATTATTATCAGTTTAGTTCTACTATACTACATCTAGTGTAGAATAGAATAAACTTTTTATATCAAATATTTTAGAACAAATGTATACAACTTATAAGTTTGTTGGGGAACAGTTTGTTTACATTTCAGTGGTTTCTATTTCTATTTTACAATCGACTTTGATTGATTGTATATGTTATACCACGTTTTCTTTTATGCTATCTTCCGGCTTTTTACCTTTTCTCGTATGATATCGTAATCGAATATCATACGAATGCTTAAATTCTATTCCCCGTTTATCAGTGTGCTTATAATACATACACGCATGATTATACGCAACACTATGATTATATTGTCAATCTTGTCTGGCAAATGGAAAATATATGAAATGCATATATTTTCCGGTGGTCAATGTGCATACATTGGAAACGTTTTTTTCTCCCGATCGAACATTAAAAAAATTATTCAGAAGCTGACAAGCACCCAGTTAAGTCGTGTGTTAAAAAAAAAAATAAAATAAAAATTATTTTTGAATTTGTTTAAAATTAAAATAAAATTGTAATTTAAAATTTTAATAAAATTGAAGAAAATAAAGTTGGTTAAATAAATAAAAACACTACAAGTCCAAAGAATTTTAGAATAGTGGGAAGCTTTAAAGCATTATTTTATTCTTTATTGTTTCGAGGTACAAATTACGAGGTAAACCAAATTAAAGATCCCCATGCGCATGAAGTCCTTGAATTTTTTATGGATAAAAAACTAAAATTATATTTGGTCTTTTTATTTTTTATATTAAAGTTAAACGATGTCAATAAACTTTTCCAATCTGAAAAATCCAAAATCCACAACCTTTTTCCGAGAATGAAATTTATTTACCAGGAAATTTTAAAAATGTTTATTATTTTTGATAGAATTAATCTAAAAGTTGATGTAACCGATTAAGTTAACTATCTTCACATTAATTCTATGTTTTTTTCGCTTGAATTTCTTGAATTGGAAAAACAATTTTTAACTGAGGATAAATTTGAAGGTTTAAACGTAAAGAAACATATTATTTCTTTTTATGTTGCGCTTTGTTTAGAAATAAACAAAAGATTTAATTTAGAAGATAGTATATTAGAAATGCTTAAATATTGCAATACTGCTGAAATTGTTTCAGGCTCTACGCCATCTATTCGCGGTTTGCTAGTGAGCTACCCATTTAATAAACCAAATATTGAAATTGAGATTTTAAACGATCAATGGCGCTATTTAATTAGTAACAAGGATTTACTAGATAAATACGATTCAGAAGAGACTGTCAAAAGCTGTATAAATATAAAAAATATCTGAAACAATTTGGGGGGTTTTATGTATACAGAGTTGGCTGACTATATTCTTGTGTTACTTTCTTTGCCACATAGCAGTGCTGCGGCGGAGAGAGCGTTTTCTACGGTAAACTTACTAAAGACGACTGTGATACCGAAATATATTTTCCTGAAGAAAATTTATGTAAGTTTGCTGCTAAACATAAATTTAAAGACGGTTATTTTGAATTAATATAGAAATCTAGATTGTTAGTAAATTAAATGACTAGCGAACTTAATTTTATTATTGTGAATTCCTTTATTTCTATTAAATATATTTCATTTTTGAGATAGTTGGTTGTTTCTGACTAAATAATTTATCAAAAATTATTTATTATTTAAATATGAATTATTTTGAAAAAGTTGCTGTACTTCTGTGTTAATTATGTAATAATAAAAACTGCATTTAGAATACTTAGAAGTGTTAATTTTTTTCAATATGTGTTTTTACTATAGATATTATTTTATATTTTATAAATTCTAAAACATTTTGTTGAAAATGTAGTAGATTTGCTACGTTTTTGCTCTCTTCGAGTGGTAACACTGATTATAATGAAGCGATGTGTTATCTCTATTCAAACTGAAGTTAATTTTGAATTTCAAATATTTCGTGATAATATTCGAAAAAATTATAAAATGTAACCAAGAAGTTCTGTTAGAAATAATGTATCTAATGAAGTGAACTTTTTCACAGAAAAAAAGAACAATCGTAAATTGGCTAATAATAGTTGGCAAAACTACTTGAGTGGTTGCACTACTCAAACAGATTTGACTGCCATGACTATAGAATTAATTGCCCCTCTCTATTTCTTAGGTATTATGAACCTGATAACATGTGGCTAGATGAATTCTGCAATTGTCCTTGGGTGGCTTTGCAATGTGCCCAGACGCCTAAAAACCTTTGTTTCAAGTGATATTTCCTTCATCCTAAACCATTTACCAAGATTTAATTTGAAAAATATCCAGCTGATTTATCTTTGCGTTAAATACTTCCTGATCAATTGATCGAAAACTCACTATGTTGGGAGAGCCTATACTTTTTAGGCAAAACGTTAGATTGCTGGTCAAAAATATTTAGCGATTAAGTTTCGAATATTACTTTCAACTTGGACCAAAAAATCGTTTGTCTATAATTAAATTTTTGCGGTTGCGAATTTAATCGAGAAATCTCCATTATTCTGTTTTAGTATTCGAACACTTGCTCAGTGCTACCATTTTTACGAAAGGTTTAAAACTGTCAAAGTTATTTTATACTTAACAGACTCACAAATCGTAATGTTACTAATTCGATTAATTTAATGATTCGTTCAATTTGATGATTTTTTATGATTTGTTTGATGAGAATTGTCGTCTTGCTGTCGAGCAACAGACTATAAAGCCTATAAGAAACGCGAACGTATTTTACAATTGTATGGAAGAACAAAACTTTTTCTTGCTAAGAGAACCTTTGCGTATGTGTAGATGGTAAAAGCGAGAATAGTGGAAGGCTTAAATCTTAAGAGTACAAAAACTTAGCAATGAGTGCAGTTCTCATGGTTTCTCTAAATGAAATTCGGGGCCAGGATAAAAACCTTCATGTTAACATCGATGCAGTGCTCAATACTTGAAAATAGCATTTCTTTGATTTACTCAATGTTTAATTAGTATCAACTGTTGTGTTTGGATGTTTTCAAATACAGACTGCGAAGAATTGCATAAAGGAGTCATTCTTTGAAAAACTCACACTGGCCATGCAGAGATTGAAATGAAACCGTTCTCCTAGAGTTGGTTGCATTAATTTTGAGCTTTTGATATCCAGAGGTGATACTTTGTGGAAACATGTTTTCGTTCTTATTCGATTAGTATGGTAAAGCAAAGTTATGACTGTAGAATGGAAAGCGGCCAGATTGTGCCCTTTTCTTAAAACAAGAGGTCAAAGTGAAAAACCTCAGGACAACATTTTGTACCGTCAGTCCAACTAGGTTTTGGCTTATGCATATGATATCTGTGTAACTGGAATGAATGGCAAAATCAATGAGTCTAAAACCAAATATATGGTCACTGGTTTTAGAGACCAAGGTGCAAGTGATTTTAGTAGTGGTGACCACACATTTAAAAGATTAACAAGTTTCTGATAATTCGAGTCCCTTGTTACTCATGATAAATATGTGAGAGAGAATATTAAAGTGAGACTTGTCGTAGACAAACGGGCTTTGTATGCCTTACGAGTTATGTATGACTGTTCCAGCCGAACATAAACGAACCAACGAAGCCAATACCACGAAGCAAAATGAACTTCCTGCTATCTCTGCATGAAAAGCAATGGAAACGTAAACAAGGCGAAATCATAAACAAGGTGAAATCATCATCAGGAAATCATGCAACAAAACCACATTTGGTAAAATGTACATTATGCATTTATTATAAACATCTCATAAACTGACCATATCGTATATATTTGACTATAGGATACAAATGTTTTTTAACTAAAAAAATCGAAATCAAAATCGAAGAAGAACATGATCTTTGCCAGGCATTCAGTTACATTTTATCATAATTACAAAAAAACACAAAAAAGCAAAAATGTTAATTGATACTGGTGCTAATCGAACTTTTATAAATCCAAAATTCATTTTAAACGAAAAAAAATCAAAATACTTCCAGTAAAAATAATTAATTTATTTTTAACTTTTAACATTCCTCATATTTAAATTTCATACATAGCTACTTTGATGGATTAATCGGAATCGATATAATAAATCAAATAAAAGTAGATATTTGTTTGTCTACATTTGTATTACTTACAAAACATGCTCATCTTCCAATTAAATACAAATTCAACTTTATTTCCAAACAACATACCTGTCCACCTAGAACTAAAACTACTTTATATATACCGGTAGTAACAAAAAATGGTGTCGTATTTGTACGATCCACGCAATTACCGAATGGATGACTTGTATACTAGAAGGTATTAAATAAATTTCATCATAGTAAAAACAATTTAATCATTACAGAAGTAATAAATTATTCCCCATAAATTAACCAATTTCTTCTATAGAAGAACCACTTCAAAACTGAAAATTAGACGAGTATGCAGAACGCACATACAGAAATTAAATTTTTGTCATTCCACAAAATTAAACATCTCAACTATCAGGAAGAAAAAACAATAAAAAGCTATGCCGGTCATAAGAGCATATATATTTCAAAATAAAGATCAAGATCTCTCTTTCACAAATAAAATTAAACATAACATCGAATTATCTGATAACAAACCAACGTTAACTAAAATTTATCGCTATACTCTCTTATATACAAAAAAGAAGTAGAAGAAAAAGTTTCTAAAATGTGAATGGCCATTTTAATAATAATAAAAAAGTCTCATTCATCTTGGAGTAGCCTCATTTGGATAGTTCTCCAAAAAGCAGACCCTTCATGGAAAGTAAAACAGAGGATGATCAAAGAATATCGTAAACTTAATGAGAAAACGATATTTGACAAACACTTCATCCAAAATATCACATATATCCTCGATAAATTAGGCTAAGGGTAAATTTGTTTATATTATACGACTTAATTATATTATCTATAAGCTTACAAGAACATATTGAAAGCCTCAAGGCTTTTAAGTTTTTAAAAATTTTAAAAAACTAGAAAGCGCCAACCTAAAAATTCAATTCGGTATTTTTGCATAGGAAAGTAGCCTATTTAGGAAATAAAATTAGATTCGAAGAAGGTAAACCCAACCCCGATAAAATCCAGGCAATAAATAAAATTTCATTACCACAAACCGAAAAACAAATCAAAAGATTTTTAGAATATAACTTTTGGGATATAACAGAAAATGTATACCAAAATCTCCAACAATATCAAAACTTATGACTTAATTCTTGAGAAAAGGAGAAAAAATTTAAACAAAAACAACAAAAAATACATAGTAGGCTTTGAAAGAGCAAAACAAATTTTAACACAAGAACCCATTTTCCAATACCCAGATTTCACACAAGAACTTACATTAACCACAGCTTTAAGTAACAGAACTTTATCTCAAAAGGAGCAAAATTATTTTACAATAGAAAAAGGGCTCCTAGCCACCGTTTGAGCAACAAAATACTTCCGACCATATCTTTTCGGTCAAAAATATTTAATTCTCACAGATCATAAACCATTAACCTGGTTATTTTCGTTAAGAACCAAACTCTAAATTATTGGAATGGAGACTAAAATTACAAGTATTCGATTACTGGAATTTAATGTGAAAATTTTGGAAGATCTTTCTTCTGAAGATACACGAAGCATGGTATTTACAACATTAATACCCATTCCCGAAACAAGAAACACCTTTAGACATTAATATATTATACAATCCCTGACGTCACAAATTATTGTAACATAAAAGAAGAAATATCATTTGAAGACAAAAAAAGAATAATAATGCCCATATCAAAAACCAGGACATCGTCTAAACTCACACTTTGTATACAAAACCTAATAGGATTAAGAAGAAACTTAGTGTGTGTGTACACATCTGATGAAGGTTTTGAAATGGCCTAAACAACTTTTTTTTCATAAATACTGAGGGTAGAGTAACACAACCTAGAGTAGTTAGATCAAAAATATTCTTAACAGTCCTAAAAACTAAAGAACAACAAAAGAAAAGAAAATAAATACATTTAGGAAATGAACACCGAGGAGTACTGGAAAATTATGAACAAATAAACTATAAAGAAGCGATAAACGAATAAATGAAAAATGTGATACTTGTCAAACTATAAAAAACCAAAACACCAAAAAGCCTACTTCAAATAATACACTCAGACGTATATCACTTAAACGGTAAAGCATTTATATGATATATACATATATATGAAAAGCAGGTGAAAAATTAAAGAAGGACTTAAAATATTCTTCGCCTCACACGGCATACCTGGAAAATTGATAGCCGATAACGAATTATCGGTAATAATTTTCAACCAGACTTCGTATATAGTTCACTTTATTTTTGTACAGTTCATCGTCTCATAAACATTAAAAAATCTATTTGTAAGAAGGAATTCAAATTGTTCCATTGAACGATAATTTGTGACATAAATTTACGTTACATATACAAATTGTCAATGTTCTTATACTGTATACACAAGAAGACGATGTAGAAAAATAAAACATTACGACAAACCGAGAATTGTAAACATTTAATTGAGTGAAAATGAAAATTATGACTCAAACAGATAAATTACCATTTTCTATTTTCCATTTTATTTAATTTTACGTTTTTGTTCGTTTTTCGATCTAAACAATTTTATTTTATCATAGAGCACGAAGAAAAACTAATAAATGGGTGATGAAATGAAAATATCGATGAACTCAATTATCTGAATGTAAAGTAGATATTTTATAGAAAATGTGTATATAACAACAAAAACACTTCATTTATTTTCCGTTGCCGTATCATTACAATTCGTACAAATTGTTAATAGACGTTGTGAGTATTTTGTATTAAGTGAGAACAAAAATGGTTCGATTGATAAACATCTGTGTAAATTGAATGTATATAGAAAAATACTCGGTGGTATAGGAATTGGCACATTGATTAGATTATATTGAATTCCAATTAAATAAAGTGACAACACGCAATGTGAATAAAAAATTATCCGAGAATCGCCAAACATCAAGTTTTCATTCATTTATCGACGGAGGCGTGCGCTTGTCTTTTTTCCAATTTGTTGAACACTCAAGCCGAGCGATGAATTTGTGTATGAACCATTTAATTTTAATTTTCTTGTAAGACTCTAGAGAAAATTCGATCGAAAATAAAAAAAAAAAAAATTATTTAAATGTTTGAAAATTGATCTGGATATAGCGACATGGGAAAATGGAAAATTCAAAAATTGGTATAATATGTACTGTGTGTAAAATAGCTTTGATACGATTTTTTTTACTTTTATAATTTTCTTTTTACGAGTTGATGATTTGTCACCGTTACCATTCCATGGAAATTTGGTTTTTTATTTTTGCCATTCATTTTGTTAAAAAAATTTTTTTTTAAAGCATTTACTTAGAAAATAAGATCAAAAGATGTTTTTTATTAAACGGTTGGTGATTGGAGAATACTTATTTTTATCAATTTATTGATTGTCATCCCTAACGATTCGGATGAATTAGTGATTTAATATTCTTCGAAATTTTATTGTGATTGAATACGCAAACAGAGCAACATTATTTTGTCGCTATAAAAACACGATTGAATTATTTATGTTGAGAAAAATATTCAATCATACATGAATGGGATGTGTATGATTTGATAACAACAACCGCGTGTATTGAAAATAAAAAAATTGAAATGCTTGGCACTCAATTTTCCATTGAACGCTTTTGCCATCTAAAACTGAAAAATTGGAATTCTAAACTGGCAATAGTGACTCGATTGTGATAAATAATACCTCAATCAAAAGATCTGGTCTTCAAAATTAATACTATGAGTAAATAGTTATACATATCAATAAATAATAGTTTGCAAAAAAATAAGCAAAGGAGTAAGCTTTTGCAAATTTACCAGATTGATGGTATATCCAAAGCAATTCGCATTAGTGACTGGATTGTAATGAATGATACCTCAATTAAAAGTTCTGGTATTCAAAATTAATACTATGATTAAAAAGTTAAACATTTCAATAAATAAGAGTTTGCAAAAAAATAAGCAAAGGAGTAAGCTTTTGAAAATTTACCAGATTGATGGTATATTCAATACAATTCGCATTAGTGACTGGATTGTAATCAATGATACCTCAATTAAAAGTTCTGGTATTCAAAATTAATACTATGATTAAAAAGTTAAACATTTCAATAAATAAGAGTTTGCAAAAAAATAAGCAAAGGAGTAAGCTTTTGAAAATTTACCAGATTGATGGTATATTCAATACAATTCGCATTAGTGACTGGATTGTAATCAATGATACCTCAATTAAAAGCTCTGGTATTCAAAATTAATACTATGATTAAAAAGTTAAACATATCAATAAATAAAAGTTTGCAAAAAAATTAGCAAAGGAGTAAGCTTTTGCAAATTTACCAGATTGATGGTATATTCAAAACAATTCGCATTAGTGACTGGATTGTAATGAATGATACCTCAATTAAAAGTTCTGGTATTCAAAATTAATACTATGATTAAAAAGTTAAACATATCAATAAATAAAAGTTTGCAAAAAAATTAGCAAAGTAGTAAGCTTTTGCAAATTTACCAGATTGATGGTATATTCAAAACAATTCGCATTAGCGGCTCGATTGTGATGAATGATACCTCAATTAAAAGCTCTAAATAAATAAGAGTTTGTAAAAAAATTGGCAAAGGAGTAAGCTTTTGCAAATTTACCAGATTGATGGTATATTCGAAACAATTCGCATTAGTGGCTGGATTGTGATGAATGATACCTCAATTAAAAGCTCTGGTATTCAAAATTAATACTTTGATTTAATAGTTATACATTACAAGGAACAATTTTTTTGAAAAAAAAATATTATTGGGTTGGTGAACCCTTACCGCTTGAACTGTTCAAATTAAATTAAAAAACCGTTGATTCTCCACACAACACTTAACGTTTTAGAAGAACTTTTTCAACGAGTGATTTATCAGAGTGGCTATAACACAAAAAGTTATGTTAATTTACCAAATAAAACGTTAAATTGTTATATTGAAGAAATACACATAGTTCATCAATCAAAACTCAAACCCCTTCGTATAGAAAATTCATTGTTCAGTTAGTCAAATGAACAATAGGAAATGTACATTAATAAAAAACCCAACTATACCTGCACTGTAGGTAAATATTTAAATTATGGTTATGTTTGAGTTGTGCAAAGTTTGCTCATTGGTAATGTCGTTAACCGCATAAAGATACGAAGGCTTTGTGTTGATTCGTTATTTTGGTTGTCGTTTTAAACCTTTAACCAACCGGTAAAGTACTTAAATGTTCGTTCTACATTTATGTAGTATAATCAGCTAACCAACAATCAAATGCTGTACCCTATTTATGATATTTGTATTGGTACTCGAAATTTTTGCGGCTTACCATTTTCATTTTTGGGCAAACGTCTAGAATTATGTACTCATATATAATATATGTATTTTTGTATTTGTATAAGCACATCATGTTTTCAACAATAAAAATGTTAAGCTACATTATATTAAACGTAAATACAGAGTGTATCACAAGTGTCACAGGTAGATAAAATATTTTGGTTGTTTTAAATTTTAAGTAAATGTTTATAAGTCCATCAACTAAATGTAAACTGATAAATATTTTTGTTGTGGTGCAAGGTAAAAAGCAAGAGTATAACATTCCTGCTCTAAAGCACTTCCATACCTCGTAAAAAATTTTTCAATGACCATGTTATCCTTAGAATTCCACCATATCATCTTTGGTTTGTCATAAGAGGGGATTAAATAAAAATTGGGTCGCTGGGATGACTACTCGCATTCTTGAAAACTTAACTGTTCCCGACACGATCTAGCAACCGGTTATGGAAAAGGAATGATGAACAGTGCGATCGCGCATAACCTCATTGTAGATGGCACATTCTTTCCTTATAAAAAATTACTTGAAACATGAACTCACCCTCGTAGGACATCTTGCAGTCAAACTCACCATGTATTAATTTCTAAGGGAAGGTTTCGGATCATCCAAAATGTGAGATTTTATTAGTCAGCTGTCAAATTTATAGGCAATGATCATCAATTAGTCACAAAAACTGTCATCTTAGCAAAGCTAAGATGACAGTTTTTGTATAAGTCACCTATCGCAGGAAAATGAAACTTATGTTTCAACTGCGAAGGTCTGATAAACGAAGATGAGAAAGCACAATATCAGAATCTTGTTAGCAGTAGCATTATGAAAACCAACCACTGTTCTGATAATGTGAACGATGCATGGGTATGGGTGGTATTAAATCTTCAGTTGTCAGTGGGCGGCCTATGCAACTCTATAGGTATGGTGAAAATTAATCCCAAAAATTATTGGTTTTATGAAAAGTCTCGTATTACTGTTGAGCAACAGAATATAGCGCACAAAGAAGTACGAATACGTTTAACAATCGCAAGCGGTCTATGATAGGTAAACCGCCAAGCGAATTTATATACAGAAAAAGCGTAAATAGCTGAAAATTGAAGTCTTAAGAGTACAACCACTAAGCAATGATCACAGTTCTTATTACTTCTTTCTAGGTATATTGCCATTTGGGACCAAGATTTAACCTCCATGATAACATCGATGCAGTGCTCGACACGTTTAGAAGGAGCATTTAGCTAATTTACTTATTGTTCGACAAGATGTGTCAAATACTGTATTTGAAACTACACTGCGGATATATGCATAGAGGACCCATTCTACGAGGAATTTATACAGTACATACAAAGACTATAAAGAATAGACTATAGAAACTGTATACACTCAAATTGGGCTGCATTAATTTCTAGCTCCTGTTATTCGGAGGGGATAATTTGTGCAACTATCTTTTCAACCTTTTTCTTTTAGTATGACAAAGTGAAGATATACCTAGTGATTGCAAGTTGGCCGCGTTGTACTCTATTCTTAAAAAGAGTTCACTCAAAATGCAAAAAATATCGCGGCATAGCTCTCCGTTCCACAGCATACACATTACTATCTTACATAATATCGGTCAGTCACTGATCAAGTTTTTGACATCACGTGGTCTTGGATCTCTAAAAAACCTATAACTCATCGGGATAGGTTGGGGTTTGCTCTGTAATATCTAGAAATACCTGACAAATAAATGCGTTTGTGTAAAATGACAGTAATGCTGCAGTCTCAATGTTGTGTCAAAGTTGAGAACAAGCTATCAGGTATTTTTCCAATTAGTACTGAGATACGACAAAAAGATCCTCATCCCCGATACTTTTTAATCTCATGCTAGAATCTATCTTTCGTAAAATTGAAACACGTCAGAATAATATCTGGTACCGTCAGTTCAACCAGGCTCTGGCATATCCAGATTATATCTGTGTAATTGGATTGCATATACAGCTTCCGTTAGTCTCAAAATTAATAAGTCGAAACAAAATATATGACACTGGTTTTACAGACCAAGACAAAATAGATTATAGATAAGTTTCCGATGCTTCCAACAAGTTTCCGATACAGAGGGTAAATGCAGCTAACTGCTTGGGGTCAGTCTTTAGTTTTAAATAATAGCCATTTAAATGGGGCAACGTTATCTTATTAGACGATGATCATTTCATTTACATTAGGTCCTTTTTAAATGTTGTTCCATTTCCAGCGACTCTGTAAATCCTCTAAATACTTTTTAGACCAACAAATTTTTGGAAATATCGATTAGTTTTTGGTATTAGAGCAGTCGATTTAAGTTTAAATGTCAAACAGATGGGTCCAATAGCAAGATAATTGGCTGTCCAGTTAAAAAATGTTCAGAAGATGAACCAGATCATTAGGATCGTCGGATAGTGGTCCGATGGTGTTGGATTTGAGAAAACCCTTGATCTCAATGTTTAGGGTGTAAACTGCTCGAAGTTCAATGAACGTTGTTCAATAATCCGTTTTAAATGGAATTTTGCACATTTCGAGTTAAAAATTTGTGTACCGAACATCCGAATTTATTTTTATTGACATTTGGTCTCGCCAATCCTTTAAAGCCAAAATAGTTCTGAAGTCGAAAAACCTTCTGAAGTTTCGCAAACCTTACCATATGCCTTTTGAGAACATCAAACAAGTTCGTGAACAAATCATCTTTTTTTAAAACCAGTGAAATTTAGTAACTGGGCCGCAACGATTTTAGTCTTTCCAAAACCGAACGGCAAAATTCGGATTTGAGATAACTTATTAAAGTCACTGTAAACCCAAAAAATTAAGTTCGATCGTTATCCGATACCGCGAATCGAGGAACTCTTCCACAAACTGCAAGGTGATTTTTTTTATGAAAATTGATTTAACTGACGCGTATCTGCAAATCGAATTATCAGAGGAGTTGTCAGGGTGGAGTTTCGAACTTCTCACCGATCATCACTTTTGCCATCACTTTTTAATCCGAATAAAAGGTTACCTGTCATGACCTTGCATCGCATTTAACGTTGGGCTATCCTTCTTTACGAATATACGAATTCGATCAAATACAAAAGTACCACACAGCATTCCAACTCTGACGCTTTGATGAAGTTTTGATTATTACGAATCAAAATTATTTAATGTTCATCTATTAGGCGATTATTAAAGATTTTCCAATAAACGAAAACTTAATCGAAAAATCTACATCAAAAGATCGAATTTTACCGAAAATTGTCTATTTTATTCAGAACGGTTGACCTGCAAAAACTGAAAAATAGACGAAATTGATTTTTAACCCTATTTTGACCATAAATTTGCATTTTCAATACAGAGCAATATCGTTTTACTTCAAACAAATTATACCAGAGTTGTCATACAATAAACGCTGCAACTTACAACTTCCTCGATGATACTGTTGGTTCCCAATCATTGACAAAAAAATTGAACAACTAGTCAAGTTGCCTCCAGTAATCCGAAAAGGGGTTTCTAATTGGCCGATCGCCGAGAAACCTTGGGAAAGGATCCATATATAGACTTTTTTGGACTAATTTTCAATTAAATGTGGTTAACTTGCGCTGATTAAGTTTTAAAGTATCCGTATACGGTGAAATGGGTAATATTACGTCAACAAAACAAGAATATATTTTTAGAATATCTTTTCAATAGAAGGGTTGCCTAAAACCATTGTAACCGACAAAGGACCTCGACTCGTATCCAGTTAGTTTGAAGAATTTTGTAAACTAAACTCAATCACTCATTTGGAAACCGCACCGTTTGATCCATCATCAAACGAACAAGCTGAGCGTTTCGTTAGAACGTTCCAAACTTTATTGTTGGTTCTCTCTCTCTCTCTCTCTCTCTCTCTCTCTCTTAAATTTGGATGTGTAATTGGATTGAATATTCAGCTTCCGTTAGTCTCTAAATTAATGAGTTCAAAACAAAATGGCTTAAACAAAACGGCTTAAATTTTAGCCGGAACTTTGATTGGAAATATCTGAAATGTTGACGAATTCCAATTGTTGTATAAATGACAACGATTAAGCAACGTTGCTTATTTTTATGACCAAACAACTAAGCAATGCTTGCTGTATAAAAATAAATTCATAAGCAAAGTGCAAACGGTCTACTAATATCTACTAATTTCGCACCTTTTCACACCTTTTATTAGGCTGTTTCTAGATAAAATATTGTATGATAAACGTGTAAAAAGTGATTTTATTTTGTTCTGGCTCCGCGTCGTGTCTCAAACTACTCACAAAATAAAAATTCACTTTTAACACTTATATCATAAATAGATAATATATAATTACGGCCTTGAAGAATCCAAAATTGCTTCCTTATAAACTCAAGAGTTAAATCCACACCTTAATCAAGGGTCAAGATCGTGATATGGCATTTAGATGGTAGTATCATTGGGTTTTTCGACTCTTCCAATAGAACCGCCGACAATATGCAACTATTCTCCTTGTTTTTATGAAAGTCGAGAATCTTTCAATTATAGTTGGATATGTTATTATTGTGCACAGTGCGCATACAGGACGGATCTGCTTCTTCTCTAAATATGTTTTGGCTCTGACTGTATCGAATGTAAGATCAGCGTTATTTATAAGCCAAACTGATCACATAGCTTATCAGGATCTATGCCGCGTGTAGCGCAATCCGCTGGATTCTCCTTAGACTTAACATGTTACCATTGGGCGGGGCTGATAATAGACTGAATATGTGAAATTCTATTCGCGACAAAGGTTTTCCATTTACTTGGGTGTCCTTGTAACCAGGTTAGCACTATTGTTGAATCTATCGAGGCCTGCATCTTATAATTTGGGATATCCATGGTTTCAGAAATTGGTCTTAGTAGCTTGGCTAATAACGAGGCTCCGCCCAACTCAAGCCTAGACAGGGTTAACTTTTGACTGATTGGTGCCATCTTTGTTTTTCCCGCTATTAAAATCACAGTAGTTTTTCCTGCTCTTGTAACTTTGCAATAAATAGCTGCTGCTTACGCTAACTCGGATGCCACTGACTTGCAGATTTATATGAAATTTTGGTAAATTTAGTAACTCGGCGGCTTCTTGAGTAATGGACGATGATTGTGACCCTGGATCTATTAAAGAGCGAAGTTGAATTGCATATCCAATACGAGTAGCTGCCTTTATCAGGGCTGTAGCTAGTGAGGGTACTCCATTATTTATTGAGGGAGCGTTCTTGGTGGTGTGGAGTGAAGTTGTAACCTCTTTCATATGTAATAACGTAATGTGATTTCCCACACATACCACACACGTTTCTTTGCTGAGACATTTGCTATATGAGTTGCGATTAAACAAATTCTGCATAAGTAGTTTCCTTTTACAAGTTTAGATCTTTCTATTACTGGCATTTCTATAAACGTGGGGCATCTTGTTAAATTATGTGATGCCTTACACATAATGCACATTTTTCTAATTCCAGCAAACGTTCTTTTTGGCGCTTGCAAAATAACAGGTAATTGTCGTGCGAATGTGTTTTTATTCTGTTGAAACCCCTTCGCTGAGATTTCGTCTAAAAACTTAAGAAATCCACTTAGAAGCTGAATGTCCCGAGGGTTCTCAAGATTAATTTGATACAAACGTTAGGTCTCGTTGTCCAATTTCTTTAATACTAACGGAATTAATATGGCGTTCCATGTTGTTGTATCGATGCCTAAGTTATTCAAGGCATACAGATTTTCTACCATCGTGTCATGAAGATTTTTCACTGCACTTGCGGACTCCTAGATAATATTTGGCAGGTTCAGCAGTGTTTCACATGGTTGGTTACAAGTTTCCACGCATCTGTATAGTTTATTTCTGTTGTTGGAATGTGATTTAGAAGCTTTGCTGCCAGTCTTTTAATATAAGTTTTAAGGAAGCTGATTTTGTGCGTATCATTGAGGTTTTCGTTGTCGCGAACAAACCTTTGAAATCTGTCTTAAAACGTTGCTCATTGAAATATGGTATTTCGATGGGTGGCAATTTATTTCTGGTTGACCAATTTTATTATTGATGAAGCCGCTCCTTTGTGCTGATTGTGGTTGGGTTGCCTCTTGAAGCCTGGTTGTCATATCATCTACCTCTTCACTACTTATTTCATATTGTTGTTGTAGGAAATATTGGATATCAACTTGGTGTTCCTCTGGAATTTTCAGAAGTAGTTCTTCGTGTTGTTGATCTTTAACGTTCCTGTTATTCTCTAGTTGCTGTAACTTCTGCGACAATTGATAACTGGACCGTTTCTCACTTACGCATAGTCGTGCTTGTTGCAGCAAACTCCGGATATGGTTCACTTTTATTTCTACCTTTTTTACGAGTTTTTTCACTTCCATTGATATTTCATCCGCAATATCGCTCCAAGTATTGTTATTTTCAATATTGACTGGTTGCAGTTGTTGTAACCGGGGTATGGGCTGCTTTTTATTTTCAGGGACAATAAAAAATGTAGACGCCTGAAATTTTGTTGTTATCGTGTGTGTTGTTTGAGCTCCATTTAAACGTTGTCTCATCTCAGCAAGGAGCGCACCGAATGCTGATGACAATTTTCTTAGTTCTATCAAGTAATCATGTGCAGGCTCTAATGTCGCTTTTGCTTCTATTTGCTCATGATTGGCTTCATATCTAGTGATGAACCCCTTTTAATGTCTGGATCTTTGCTTCCAGATATTTTTACGTTTTCCTTTCCGATCCATCTTTTTTCAAATTTTTTTGTTGATTCTCTATATTTATGGCAATCTCCTCTTGCTCTTCTAATTCTGATTCTATGATTACAACTTTTTTCTGGTATGTTGTTTTAGGTGATTGTCTTTAGTGGCTCGATGGACCAAATGTTAATATGTATTACGAGAGTTGGAGTTACCACGGATGAGGCTTAAACTATAATTGTATATTAACACAGTACTATACTTGTTGATTAACTGACCAATTGTCATATATTTATATTCTTTATATAGTAACACATTACATTGTAATTTAAATTACATACAATATGCTAATGCATTAATATTGCCAAAACTACATTATTAAAATCAATTTGTTGACGCAACATTAATGTTGGTCGATGACCAAAGACCATAAATAAATATATATATATATATATATATATATATATATATATATATATATATATAAATATATATATATATATATATATGTATAATATATATATATATATATATATATATATATATATATATATATATATATATATATATATATATATATATTCATATATATATGGATATATATATATATATATATATATATATATATATATATATATATATATATATATATATATATATATATATATATATATATCCATATGTATATCCATATATATCCATATATTTAATATATGGTTACCTTTTTATATAATACTAAATATTATTTCAAAATATCATTTTTATGCTGTTAACAAAGTATTTTTGTAGAGCTTATTTTTTTATTATTTCTGGAGACCTTTAAATTTTATAATATTGACGTGGAAATATAAATGTTTCTTCCAAGTAAACAAGATGAAATATACATACATCGACAATAATACCAAATTAAAGAAACAAAACGAAGGATTTACAGGTACTTATATGATATATACAAATATTTAAAATGATACTGGTCACAAAGCTTATACATTTTTTGTTTTTTGGAGGTATTAAGCCAACGCAAAATTATATATTTAATTTATTTTCGCTTATTTTTTTAATGTAGGGCTTAAATATATCCTTGATCTTATAGTTAAATACGAAACGACGATTCAGCATATTATAAAAAAAAAAAAAAAATTCTTTGAAACCATCCATCTAAATTTTTGTATCGTTTTATTATGGAGGAGTTGGTTTTGTATTTTACACCCATAGCTTTACAACATTCCAACAGTCCATAAAAAAAAATATTTGTTCTTTTGAATATAATTAAAATTGAAATTTCAACAAAATCGCAATTTAAATTATTTTATATTCCATTTTCGAAAATTTATTTAATTGGAATAAATTAAAATTTATTTATTCAAATTTTTTTTTGTGGATTTACAAGAAAAAATTCTAAGCATACCTTTTAATTGTAAATATTTTATCTTCAGATAATTATCCGTGTTTTAACAATTTTTATCAGTGACATTTTCTGGAATTGAAAGAACAAAAAAAAATAAATTAGAATAAATTATTTAAAAAAAAATAAAATAAGAAAATTAATGGAAAGGTACATTTAAATAATAAATAAGTAAAAAATAATGATAAATAAATTCAAAAGAATTTAATGTCAATTAGCCAAGCGAAAATCTAAATTATAAATTTAAAAAACAATTTATTTACGTTAAATATTTTGACTGATTTAGGTTAAATATAAGTGACAATTTAAAAACTGGCATTAAATAGTCACTACCCTCTATACCATAAATCGTATTACATATACTCAAAAATATCGGCAGTCAATCGTTCTTCAGTACAAAGGAACAACTATCAGTCAATCAAGACAAATGGCAATAATATTCAACACTTCAAATTCTTCTAAATAAGCTCAATATAATAGACGTGGGGTACAATGGCTTGGGTTAACTAAAAAAGAGCAATCACGAAACAAAGAAATGCAAGTATCGTACAATATTATGTTGGAACACTAATGAACTTTTTCAAAGGGGGAAGAAATTTACCCTTTCTTTGTCACACAACTGCGGTTTTGATGTATCATTTAACTCTTCTGATTTGAGGAACTTTTTTAAGGTATTGTCAATATTATTCTCATCGACTGTAATATATGATTTTGGTATTATCCTGTTTCCCCAAAATGAACCAACTCAAATGAGGTATTTTGTGTTTTAGTGCATTCATTTGTTTTAACGGCATTTTATAATATTTCAAATACGTGACAATACCCAAAACGATCAGGTTGGCTTTCGACCTTGACAAACCAAGCTTTTGAACACAATTGTCTGAATTAAATGATGTCTATGAACCAGAATCTAAGTGTATTCTGCATTGCATATCGTTCAATTAATTTGATCCAAACTCTATCATAATTGGTGTCTGTAACAGTTATATGACTTTAAATGCTGCTGCTTTTCTTTTTAGCAACGTTTTTAGACATTCTAATTTCTGAGCTTTTGTCACCGATTCTCTGTAATGGACAGATGGTTCATATAAATTCCTAAACGCCGACAATTCTGCATTATCTCCACTGAATCTTGGACATTGCTATGATTGTTATTACCTGTGAAACTTGTCGATATTGTTTCGAGATAGCTACGTCGTTGATCAGCAAATGGATTCATGAAATTAAAGCTGCCATTCCTTGAGGCCGTGTTACGATTAGATGCCACTTTTCGAAGCTCGCTTTTCTGATGCTTTTCTGACTTTTATTTTACGGTACATTTTTTCAATACCAGCAATGAGTGCGGGTGGTTGCATGCTGTATCGTGGTAAGGTTACCTCTAATAATGGTTGTTTCGGTGAACCCATTATTAAAATGTCATTAACATTCCAGTTGTGGTTGCACTGAAATTATATTATTATATTATTATATTATTATATTATTATATTATTATATTATTATATTATTATATTATTATATTATTATATTATTATATTATTATATTATTATATTATTATATTATTATATTATTATATAATTATATTATTATTATATTATTATATTATTATATTATTATATTATTATATTATTATATTATTATATTATTATATTATTATTATATTATTATATTATTATATTATTATATTATTATATTATTATATTATTATATTATTATTATATTATTATATTATTATATTATTATATTATTATATTATTATATTATTATATTATTATATTATTATATTATTATTATATTATTATTATATTATTATATTATTATATTATTATATTATTATATTATTATATTATTATATTATTATTATATTATTATATTATTATATTATTATATTATTATATTATTATATTATTATATTATTATATTATTATATTATTATATTATTATATTATTATATTATTATATTATTATATTATTATAATATTATATTATTATATTATTATATTATTATATTATTATATTATTATATTATTATATTATTATATTATTATATTATTATATTATTATATTATTATATTATTATATTATTATATTATTATATTATTATATTATTATATTATTATATTATTATATTATTATATTATTATATTATTATATTATTATATTATTATATTATTATATTATTATATTATTATATTATTATATTATTATATTATTATATTATTATTATATTATTATATTATTATATTATTATATTATTATATTATTATTATATTATTATATTATTATATTATTATATTATTATATTATTATATTATTATATTATTATATTATTATATTATTATATTATTATATTATTATATTATTATTATATTATTATATTATTATATTATTATATTATTATATTATTATATTATTATATTATTATATTATTATATTATTATATTATTATATTATTATATTATTAAATTATTATATTATCATATTATTATATTATTATATTATTATATTATTATATTATTATATTATTATATTATTAAATTATTATATTATTATATTATTATATTATTATATTATTATATTATTATATTATTATATTATTATATTATTATATTATTATATTATTATATTATTATATTATTATATTATTATATTATTATATTATTATATTATTATATTATTATATTATTATATTATTATATTATTATATTATTATATTATTATATTATTATATTATTATATTATTATATTATTATATTATTATATTATTATATTATTATATTATTATATTATTATATTATTATATTATTATATTATTATATTATTATATTATTATATTATTATATTATTATATTATTATATTATTATATTATTATATTATTATATTATTATATTATTATATTATTATATTATTATATTATTATATTATTATATTATTATATTATTATATTATTATATTATTATATTATTATATTATTATATTATTATATTATTATATTATTATATTATTATATTATTATATTATTATATTATTATATTATTATATTATTATATTATTATATTATTATATTATTATATTATTATATTATTATATTATTATATTATTATATTATTATATTATTATATTATTATATTATTATATTATTATATTATTATATTATTATATTATTATATTATTATATTATTATATTATTATATTATTATATTATTATATTATTATATTATTATATTATTATATTATTATATTATTATATTATTATATTATTATATTATTATATTATTATATTATTATATTATTATATTATTATATTATTATATTATTATATTATTATATTATTATATTATTATATTATTATATTATTATATTATTATATTATTATATTATTATATTATTATATTATTATATTATTATATTATTATATTATTATATTATTATATTATTATATTATTATATTATTATATTATTATATTATTATATTATTATATTATTATATTATTATATTATTATATTATTATATTATTATATTATTATATTATTATATTATTATATTATTATATTATTATATTATTATATTATTATATTATTATATTATTATATTATTATATTATTATATTATTATATTATTATATTATTATATTATTATATTATTATATTATTATATTATTATATTATTATATTATTATATTATTATATTATTATATTATTATATTATTATATTATTATATTATTATATTATTATATTATTATATTATTATATTATTATATTATTATATTATTATATTATTATATTATTATATTATTATATTATTATATTATTATATTATTATATTATTATATTATTATATTATTATATTATTATATTATTATATTATTATATTATTATATTATTATATTATTATATTATTATATTATTATATTATTATATTATTATATTATTATATTATTATATTATTATATTATTATATTATTATATTATTATATTATTATATTATTATATTATTATATTATTATATTATTATATTATTATATTATTATATTATTATATTATTATATTATTATATTATTATATTATTATATTATTATATTATTATATTATTATATTATTATATTATTATATTATTATATTATTATATTATTATATTATTATATTATTATATTATTATATTATTATATTATTATATTATTATATTATTATATTATTATATTATTATATTATTATATTATTATATTATTATATTATTATATTATTATATTATTATATTATTATATTATTATATTATTATATTATTATATTATTATATTATTATATTATTATATTATTATATTATTATATTATTATATTATTATATTATTATATTATTATATTATTATATTATTATATTATTATATTATTATATTATTATATTATTATATTATTATATTATTATATTATTATATTATTATATTATTATATTATTATATTATTATATTATTATATTATTATATTATTATATTATTATATTATTATATTATTATATTATTATATTATTATATTATTATATTATTATATTATTATATTATTATATTATTATATTATTATATTATTATATTATTATATTATTATATTATTATATTATTATATTATTATATTATTATATTATTATATTATTATATTATTATATTATTATATTATTATATTATTATATTGTTATATTATTATATTATTATATTATTATATTATTATATTATTATATTATTATATTATTATATTATTATATTATTATATTATTATATTATTATATTATTATATTATTATATTATTATATTATTATATTATTATATTATTATATTATTATATTATTATATTATTATATTATTATATTATTATATTATTATATTATTATATATTATTATATTATTTATATTATATTATGTTATATTATATTATATTATCGTAAAATCAAGGTGGCTCTACTTTCATCAGCGATAAACGAAACCCAAATTAAAACCTTTTTATCATTACTACGACAGGAATTATGCGGGGCCTTACTCCTCTCAAAATTGATGGAAAAAATAAATAAATCACTGTATGTGCCCAATACAGGCGTGAACTTGTAGACTGATCCCATGAATATACTTATCAGCTTCCGATATAAATTTATTTCAATTTAAATAATTAACTTAAATAAGCTTTTGAATTTAAATAAATTAAATTCAATATGATGTATGAATAGATAATATACCAACAAAAAAAAATTAAGCAAAACTACAAATCTATTTACCAAATTTACACAATTTGCAAATCAACAAACAGAATTATAAAATACGTAAAGCATAAAACCGACAATTAAATCGAGTTTTTATATTATGTTTGTGTATGAAGGGTGATTTAATTAGAGGTATATAAATATATACAATTAACAAAAACTGAATGACAGAATTTTTGCTTAAAGTTTAAAAACATCTGCAGCCTAATGTCAATATCACTAAACAAGCACTCCAGTTGTAAAACTCAAAAAACTTTCAATTTTTTATTGCAGTAAGCCAAAATCAAAATTCCAGTTTAAGCAAAATTTATGACCTAACTACTGATCAAATTGTATAAACCATTCCCGAAAATGGGTTTTAAAAAAAGAGTTTGAAAAGAGGGCAACGAGTTCGAAGCTAAATTCTTTCATGGTTAAATAATGACATAAAAAATTTAGTACCAACACCAAGTTACAACTTGTAAAGTGATCTCCACTTCAATCACCCTTTCTAATCACACAATAAATAAGGAAACGATGGCTGAACTAACTTTCAAAGTACAAAAAAAATATATCAGTTTTTTCCATTTTTAAAACCAGTGGTAGAATAACTGCTTTATACTATATACAACACACAGAGTGAGAATCCGTTTGGTTAACCAAAACTAAAATGTCTACATATCGTACTAGTCGAGGGATGGAATCTATCTAAAAATTGTAAAATTGAATAAAACAAAAACGGAAGGAAGGATGCTAAAGTTTTTATCCATATTTTACTCGTACTATCAGTTTATTTTTTTTTATCATAGTTTATTTTAGTTGTGCTGAAGAAATTTTTTTTTATATAACGAAAGTAAAAAAAAAAAAACTCCAAGTCTTAATACAGTGTATAGTAGTGTATATGGATGTTGATTTTATATCTTCATTTGCTAAATGTGCATTTGATGTTTGTCTTCATGAAATCTAGCACATTTTCTCGTACTCCGAGGATATTTGATGGATAAACTATAACTATATAAATTTAAATAAAGGATCCTACAAAAATAAACAGAATGACATGGAAATCTTAATATCTAATCGATAAAAATTTAGTTTTGTTAAATATTGTAACCACCAGTATATAAAGTAGTCTGCATATCAACAAGTAGTTAATTTTTGTCTATACATGTTGTGTCAGACACAATACGATTTACATTTTACCACGCTAACAGAAAGTAATAAAATAAATTGCCGTTTTTATGGTTCGTTCAATAGCTGGACAAATAACTTCGCTCATTTGATTTATTTTGATTGGCTTGTTGCTAAATTAAAATTGTTGATTTATTTTTTGCTTGTATTTTGGATCCTGTACGATATTTTAAGCTTGGTGACATTTAAAAAATAAAAACGAAATTTAAGCTAAATATTTAAGCTTCTATTTATAGTTCGAGCAACTGACTTTTAGTAGTAATTAAATGCAGAACTTAATTCTTTTATGATATATATATATATATATATATATATATATATATATATATATATATATATATATATATATATATATAAATATATATATATATATATATATATATATATATATATATATATATATATATATATATAAATATATATATATATATATATATATATATATATATATATATATATATATATATATATATATATATATATATAATATATATATATATATATATATATATATATATATATATATATATATATATAAATATATATATATATATATATATATATAAATATATATATATATATATATATATATATATATATATATATATATATATTTATATATATATATATATATTTATATATATATATATATATATATATATATATATATATATATATATATATATATATATATATATATATATATATATATATATATATATATATATATACATATATATATATTGCCGAATATTATTATTGTAAGCGGATGAATTTTAGTGAACAAGTGAGTTTATAATCTGAATTTTGACCGAAATTATGACTGAAACCGAAGACTTGAAACGACAACGTGCTTCATATTAAGCCGTTTTAACAAAGTTAGCAAAACATGCATATGATATGACCGATAAATCCACGGAAAGTGTAGAATTAATGCGGCTGAAGATTTCTCGTGCTCATGAAGTCTTATAGAGAAGATAGTTCACATGGAAAGTTTAATTTTTGCTGCTAATCCAACCAAAGAATCTAAACTGTTAGAAGCCAAATAGGCTTATTCTCAAGTTGTTGCTAAACTACACGAGTGGATCAAAAAACGCGATTTAGGAAAGAGTAACTGTGCTTTGAACGATAGTACAGTAATGAATACGAGCGTTTCTAATCAAGCACCAGGGGTGAAGCTAGTCAAGCTACAACTGCCAAATTCTCCGGAGATTACACCGAATAGCAGAGTTTCCACAATTTGTTCGTATCAACGATTCATGAACGAGAAGCAATGCCTATGGTGCAACAATTCCAATATTTAAAGGGGCCACTGAAGGTAGAGGTATACAATCTAGTCAAGCACTTTCAGGTAACCGAGTTAAACTACACTGAGGCATTGCAAAAATTGCGACAACGGTATGACCGTAAAAGGCGCACGATCAATGCATTCATTCGAACATACTTGAAGCAACCATCTATAAATACAGTAACCGCAGCTAACATTTCCATTAACGTGCTAAATTGTTGTAAATAAATAAATAAATAAAACTCAGAATTTGAACATTAGGAAATTGTTAGACATATCAGATGAGATCATGCGCGGACTAAAGGTGCTTGGAGAGAAAGCAGGTGCTATAGACCCATAGCTCAATTATCTTTTTCTGCAGAAGTTGGACGACGAAATGCGTAGTAAATGGGCTCGAGCAAATACCGAAGACGAATTTCCAACTATACACAATTTTTTTGCCTTTCTGGTAGAAAGAACTGGTGCCCTGGAGTCATTGAATGTAAGGTGTTTCGCCCAATACGGGCTGTTGTACAGCAAAAACCAATGAGGAGCCATCCTGTGGCCATAGATGTTTTATGTGTTGCATGCCATGAGCAGGAAAAACATAAATTAACTAAATGTGATAAATTCAAGGTAATGATAGTTAAGAAGTGTCAATAAAAGATGTTTTAACTGCTTGAATACCAGCCATGCGGTTTACAACTGTAGAGTGAAGGTGAGTTGTCGTTTCTATTTCCGTAGGCATTATTCCCTATTGCATGTTGATGACCAACTTAATCCTACTGCAACTACGAATATGGCACAATCCTGCTCCAAGGATGGTACGACTCAAGCTTATCATTTCAAATTACAACACACTCAGCCCAATAATCCAACAATATTGCCAAAACTGCGCTAATAAACGTAGCTGATAATCAAGGTGTAGCTAGATCATGTCGTGCTTTGCTAGATACCGGCTCACAAGCATCTTTTGTGACAGAAACGGTAGTTCAAATGTTAGGATCAAAATAAACCAATAGAAGAGTGTTAATATCTGGAATCGGACAGATATCGACAGAAAAATCGCAAGGAGAAACAACCCTGGAGGTAACGTCCAGATTTAACTCTAATAAAATGACAATAAAGGCACTTAGACTTCCAAAGATTGCATCGTTAACGCCTGCATGTCCAGTTAGCGTCGAATTATTACAAGGTCTGCCATACTTTGAATTTGCTGATCCACGGTTTGATAAACCAGAGCCAATAGATATACTGTTGGGTGCCGACATAGTTTTTAACATCTTTCTGAACGGCGTTGTGAAGCTCTATTATCATAGCTTAACTGTGCAAAATACTCAACTCGGGTAGATAATAAGCGGAATATACGCCACCGATTCACAAGAAAACATTAAGACGTATGCCACCGAATTAAATGTTGACCAAACTCTGGAAAAGTTCCGGGAATTTGAAGAATTACCTAAGCTCGTCACAAAGTTGTATACCCCGAAGAAGATAAAGTTGAATCATGGTTTAAAACTACAACGAAACGATTGAGTGATGGGAAATTCATTAAAAAACTCCCATTTAAAGAAGAAAGAGAGTCATTATGGTCAACGTATCATTTGGCTTATTTAAGATTATTGTCAATGGAAAGAAGCTTTCCACGCAATCCACACTTTCAGAACGCCTACCGCCAGTTTATTGGAGAATATCTAGAATTGAGCCATATGGAACCAATTAAGATGAATAGTGAGCAACTACAGTGGGAGTATATTTTACCTCATCACAGAGTTACAAAAGAAAGCAGTATCACCACCAGCCTGGTATTCGACGCATCTGTAAAGTCAAGTAAAAGCCGCTCGCTTGTACTTGACTTTACAGATTCTAAAGAAAGAATTGGCCCAAATACATATGGCCCAAAGAATTGGCCCAAATACATATGTCCAACTCACCAAAGGCATCGCGACCCATAGAGCAAGATATTTATGTGGACGATTTAATGACCGGAGCCGAAACAATAATCGACCTAAAATCTCTGAAGGATGATATTTGTACAATTTTAAAAGGCGGAGGTTTCAATTCCAGAAAAATGTCGTCAAATGATCAAGGTATGCGAGACATATTAAAACCGTATATACGCCACATAAAAAAAGATGGCGACAAGTGAATAAAAAGTTAATGTCCTCTGTATTTAAAAAATTGAATTAAAATAAAATATTGTGAATTGTCAAGAATGTCTGTTTATGGAGCGCGTATAAAGGATTGCTCTTGAATGCTCAAAAAACGTAAACTGTTGGTTTCGTATTGTACGGAAAACCCTTTCCGGAAACTCTAAAACTATCTATTGTTAATTACGTGTATTGGACTTCTCTCATGTTGTTAAATATTTAGGGCTCTGTTAAGATGAACGGTTGTCCTGGTCATATCAACAGTTGTCCTGGTCAGCTTTTAGGCTGTTCTTTTGACAAAAATTTGAAATTCAAATTCACAGGAATATACATTTAATTTTAAAGACAACACAACCTAAGTACTTATCAAAAAATATTAAAACCATTATCTTCTAATCGGTTGAATAATATTACATTGCCCAATTCTATTCTATTTTTATGGTATAGGGATAGAAAAGGTATTCCAGTAATGACAGAATTAGTCCGGTTACCCGGTAGCAAATATTCAAACTACTGTTAGCATAAGATTTAAAAAAAAGTTGATTAAACTTTACAAATCAGTTGAATTGACCGTTTTATGACCAATCGTCAAAAATCTAATTTATATACACTTTATTTGACACCAAACATTTAAATTAATATAAATTTAAAAAAAAAGTGGAAAAACTTAAATGCGTATTAAATGATTTAAATAAATAAATAAATACATCAAACAAATTTTATTGTTCAAACAATTTATCAATAGATAGTTATATGCACGAAGTAAAAATTAGGAAAAAAATTAATCGTTTAGGTGTTTTTATGTATTGTGGTACGGATTTCTAGATTTTTTTCTAGATTTTTACTTCGTGCATGTAATTATTTATTGACAGTTTCTTTGAATAAAGTGACACGTTAATTAAAATAGTTAACTCATTTACGATACTGAATCATAATCCGTTTTCTTACAATATTTAATAGCAGAAATGGTGATTATTTAACTGAAAAACTAGCAAAATTGTGGTTTTCGATGATGTGTTATCATTTTCTACTTGTCTATAGAAAATCCATTTTACTTTATCGTTTAATTTATCTTACTAATTCACTGCATGATTAATCACAACATTTTTTCAGTGTGTTCTGAGTATTGGTATAAGTAGAAGTATCCACATAATAAGCAAAATACCCACATTTTAATTCAAATTGTTCATCCATGATGTATTTTTTTATAGTACTTGTTTGTTATAAGAAATAAAAACTCTCGACTGACAATACAATTTCCAACTCATGTTTCAATCGATAATTTTGTGTATGCCTAAACGAACAATTGTTAGTGTTCTTTGATTTGGAAGCACATAATATAGATATATAAAACCTATTATTTACAATATTATATATAAATATATATATATATATATATATATATATATATATATATATATATATATATATATATATATATATATATATATTTTCAAGATTTGCAAATTCATGTGACCTTTTATCTATTTGAAAAATATCAAAAATCTTTAGACATTTCTCAATGAAGAACATGTGGCATCATTATCTCAAGGACGTAATTTTCGAATGAAACAAAGCTTCATATAGTAGCTAACTTCATTGTACATATTAAAAAAATATTTTTCATTGAAGTAATTGATGTAGTAACATTATCATAATTCATTACCTGCTCAGTTGGTTAAAATGCAAGACTAGCTGATTTATCCGTTTTCTATTCTGATATGTTTCCAAATCTATCACTTTTATTATATTTTATAAATAATTAATCGGTTTTTATCAAATATCCCCCTGACGTTGTTCCGAAAATCTATCTTTTATAATATATCCTTCTCAAAAGTAATTACCGTCATTGTTTTCGTAAAAACACTTTACTTAAATACGTCATATGAACGTTGAAGGTTACATGAGTTAAGAATCGTGAAAATATTGCATCAAATATTGTCCCCAGTGTTCTACCAAACTAAATCTATAAAATTAACTTCTTTATTCAAAAATTGGGTTAAGCGCAGTCCGTCTTTATAGTGAATTTTGAAAAAACCTACAAGTATGAGCGGAAATACAGGGTAACTATTTTTCAATAATTTTGAACCCTCTTCTGTTTAGGGAAATGTCTCGGTGAGAAAATCTATTGTTTTTATTAAACGTTCTGATTGAATAAAATTTAATCCAATCGATTTCCGAATTCACCTTTAAAAAAAGTATCTTCAATATAGGCTTACTAGTATTGATCCGATGTATTTTATGGTTCCAAAAACTTCTCTAATGAGTGACTTTTTCTCTAATGAGTGGCAACTGCCTAAAATCACCAATAATAGTTATGTGCAATCCACCAAAAACGGCATCGTAATGTACCATTATTTCTTTAAATCTTTCCACCCCAATTATTCCGATTTCGATAAGTACCATCTTTGCATACTTAAAAAAAACTATATAAACCCTTGACCTCGTTTGATAATGGTTTTTGGAGCCGCGGCATTCCCTGTGGATGCACATGCAAGAAAGGTATTACAATAATCATCCGTATCTATGTATGGATTATACATTTCCATGATAGTTTTTATAAGATCAGTCTTCCCACATCAAGCAGGACCAATCAAGAGCCATTGTAAGAAGAGTGGAGTTTTTAAGGTTTACCATTGCGAGAGTGGAGTTTTTAAGGTTAACAACTATATATTATAAATTAGGTTGTGTGTCGTTGATCCTGAATTCGAATCTGGAAAAAGCTGTTAAAACGGATCAGAAAATTCCTGAACATTTCCTTGATAGTAGTGCTCGATGTCATTGTAGTAATTTTTTCGTTTATCTTAATGCCGGGCTTTGGGTTTTTTCAACTCTGAATTGTCCTTTTCTAGTGGACCAAGAATGAAAGTTTTGTAAAAAGGAATGAAAAGTGCCTCAAACAAATATTGCTGTTTGAGGCACTTTTCAAATATTGGGGGAGATTGATTGAGAGTTGGTGTTAATGGCGGGCTGGTTACACAATATCACACAGATGAGTTCGAACATATCAGCTTGAACCTTAATTATACCCCTTTTAGCGTCTTCTCTCATGCGGGGTCTTCGTCAAACCAAATTGCAATTTCTTCTTTCATTATTTTTGCTATTCTTCTCTATTCAAAACACTTCATCTTTCTTCCCAATAGTAACTAAAATGGAGTCATACCAATTGATCATATCGCATATCAAAGTTGTATATATGTGTTGTTGTAGCACATCTACATATTTGAACCATTCTTCTGAATTTTGTAATGACAACATAGAAAGTGCTGGTATATTATAATATGACACCTGGTTGGTTTATTGATATTGATGTCATCCAAGGTCGGTTTCGGAATTCATTTTATTTCGAAATTTGATGGATCTACGTCCAGTTTGCATAATGGCCTGGAACTTTACATTGATTCAATTTGAGTTACTATCGTAGTAAGTTCCTCAAATGTGAAGTTGGAATTGAAAAACCGGTTTAGGTGGTATTTGACAGACTTTATTTGGGGTGCCTCCCAGAGACCGCCAAAATTTGGTGTGCGAGGTGCAATGAAATGAAATGTGATATTCTTCTGCAATAGATAATCATTAAGTACATATTTTGTTGTTGATTTTGTTGTTTTTCATTCTGCATAATTCGCGATCAACGCCAATAAAATTACTGCCGTTTTTGCACTTGATTTCTTTAGGAATCTCTCTTTGTGATATGAACCTCTTTAGTGCAGCAAAACCCAATCAACCATAGCCATATCCAATATACAACCGAATGGAGAAAAACAAGCCAACTCCAGTCATCAGATTTGCACCACCACAACCAACCATTTAGGAAATGCCTTACTACCCACTGCGTTAGTGAAGGAAGCAGATGCGAACAACCAATACCAACCATACAAAATTTTATGGGATTCAGTGAGGGCCGCAGGGTTCGTTTATCTCTGAAAAATAGGCGCAAAAATTAAAATTGAAACGAAACAATGATAAATTGGCCATATTGGAGATCGGTGCTACTACCAATAGGTATACAAAGGATGCCGTATCATTACAAATGAGACCATGGAACAAAATAAAACCAATACTTAAGATAGACGCCTGTATTCCCAAAGCTGACTGCCAAACAGCAATCGATAGCCGAACATTTTAATATAAATGATTTCAAACAGCCGTGCAGAGAATTCAATCCATCGAGCGAAGATTCACCAGAGATCCAATCTTTGCTAAACTGTACAAAAGCTTTATGCACGAATACTTAACTTAAGGACATATGAAGAAAGCAGGGCTGAGCCGAAGGGACGATCAAACACATTTTTATTTACTCCATCACGGTGTTTTCAAAACAACAAGTAGCACAACAAAATTAAGGGTGGTTTTTGATGGCTCCTCGAAAACCACCTCTGGCAAATCATTGAATTTTTGCTTAGCGGTAGGACCGATCATGCAACCCAGTTTATACCAAATATTGTCTCGTTTTATAGAAATTCAAAGTTGTGGGGTTACAGTGGACGTCGAAAAAGTGTATCGCCAGCTCCGTATAGCAGACAATGATACCAGATATCAGAGGATAATATAGCGAGATGATTCAACCAAACCATTTCAAACCTCCGAATTACAAACAGTTACCTAAGGCACAGCCAGTGCAAGCTATTTAGCCACAAGGGCAATCATAGAAGCAGCAAACACCTATACTGACAAACATCCTCTAGCAGCTGAGTGTATCAAGACAGACATGTATTTCGATGATTTCATAACCACAGCCGATACTCTACATTAAGCCGACCAACTAAAAACCCAAATCAAATACATTATATCTAAGGCTAAGTTTCACCTCCGAAAATGGTTATGTAACGAAGCAATACTCAGTGATAACATCCAACCAACTGAGAGACCAAAAAGTATTTTAGAAGTTGAAGATTACACGATCAAATAAACCAAGGTATTAGGTGTTCATTGGGATCCTGTCATTGATTGTTTTCAACTCAAATTAAGTTTGAACGATCAACCAAGAACAACCAAACGAGGAATCCTTTCTGTAGCAAGTGGCTTATTCGATCCATTATGATGGATCGCGCCTACAACAATATTTATAAAAATATTCATACAGTCGTTGTGGGCTGAAAATCTAAGCTGGGAAAATATCCGATTTTCAAGATATTTAAACACCACATGAAAAAGCAAAATCGTAGTTCACGGATGCCTCTGATGCCTCCGATGCCTCTAAAGAATTCCGCGGTTGTACATGGAAAATCATAAATTCGAATGGCGAACCCGTCATTGAATTGCTATCAGCGAAAACAAAGGTGGTACCAATTAAAAGACTTTCAATTCTACGTCTGGAACTTGGCGCCTTATGGTTAAGTGTTAAAGAAGCACTGAAAAGTCAAATCATTGAAATAAATGCCAGGACCGACTCAATAATAGTGTTGGACTGGCTAAATTCTAATCCAAGTAAGTGGAACACCTTTATGTCGATAATAGGACTGGGGAGATTCTTACTCATTTTAAGTGAATACAATTAAGACATGTGGAATCCCGCGACAATTCAGCTGATTGCGTTTCCTGAAGATTCAAACCAGATAGATTGCTGTACTTTAAATTGTGCTGGAATGACCCGAGTTGGTTAATGCACGAAAAGGATTGGCCAACAAATCAATGTCATCAATTAAATACCCTTGACTAAATATCTAAGCGCAATACGTGCAAATCTCAACTTAAAACATAATCGACGCATTAGCCAAAAATATATCTAGTTTTAATAAATTAGTACAAGTGGTGGCATGTGTAAACCGATGTATAAACTTAAAGACCAACCGAACTCTCGAGAAAT
>OY744476.1:149256138-149439512 GCA_963556175.1 Tipula confusa | reverse complement strand
GTAAAAATACTGCATCAAAATATGTGTACATTTCAACAAATAATTTTTATGCCAAAAAATCTGCAAAGGGGTTAGCCTTTGAAAATTTAAAAATTTTTTTAAATTAAAATTAATACAAAACGTAATAGTAGCCCGATTGTGATGAATGATACCTTAATTAAAAGCTTTGGTCATGAGTAAAAATACTTCATCAAAATATGTGTACATTTCAACAAAAATGGTTTTAATGCCCAAAAATCAGCAAAGGGGTTAGCCTTTGCAAATTTAAGAATTTTTTTTTAAATTAAAATTAATACAAAACGTAATAGTAGCCCGATTGTGATGAATGATACCTTAATTAAAAGCTCTGGTCATGAGTAAAAATACTTCATCAAAATATGTGTACATTTCAACAAATAATTTTTATGCCAAAAAATCAGCAAAGGGGTTAGCATTTGCAAATTTAAATTTTTTTTTTAAATTAAAATTAATACAAAACGTAATAGTAGCCCGATTGTGATGAATGATACCTTAATTAAAAGCTCTGGTCATGAGTAAAAATACTTCATCAAAATATGTGTACATTTCAGTAAATAATTTTTATGGCAAAAATCAGCAAAGGGGTTAGCCTTTGCAAATTTAAAATTTTTTTTTAAATTAAAATTAATACAAAACGTAATAGTAGCCCGATTGTGATGAATGATACCTTAATTAAAAGCTCTGGTCATGAGTAAAAATACTGCACCAAAATATGTGTACATTTCAACAAATAATTTTTATGCCAAAAAATCAGCAAAGGGGTTAGCATTTGCAAATTTAAATTTTTTTTTTTAATTAAAATTAATACAAAACGTAATAGTAGCCCGATTGTGATGAATGATACCTTAATTAAAAGCTCTGGTCATGAGTAAAAATACTGCTCCAAAATATGTGTACATTTCAACAAATAATTTTTATGCCAAAAAATCAGTAAATGGGTTTAATACAAAACGTAATAGTAGCCCGCTAGTGATGAATGATACCTTCATTAAAAGCTCTGGTCATGAATAAAAATACTGCATCAAAATATGTGTACAATTCAACAAATAATTTTTATGGCAAAAAAATCAGCAAAGGGGTTAGCATTTGCAAATTTAAATTATTTTTTTTTAATTAAAATTAATACAAAACGTAATAGTAGCCCGATTGTGATGAATGATACCTTAATTAAAAGCTCTGGTCATGAGTAAAAATACTTCATCAAAATATGTGTACATTTCAACAAATAATTTTCATGGCAGAAAATCAGCAAAGGGGTTAGCTTTTGAAAATTTAAAATTTTTTTTAAATTAAAATTAATACAAAACGTAATAGTAGCCCGATTGTGATGAATGATACCTTAATTAAAAGCTCTGGTCATGAGTAAAAATACTTCATCAAAATATGTGTACATTTCAGTAAATAATTTTTGTGGCAAAAATCAGCAAAGGGGTTAGCATTTGCAAATTTAAAATTTTTTTTTAAATTAAAATTAATACAAAACGTAATAGTAGCCCGATTGTGATGAATCGTATCTTAATTAAAAGCTCTGGTCATGAGAAAAAATACTGCATCAAAATATGTGTACATTTCAACAAATAATTTTTATGCCAATAAATCAGCAAAGGGGTTAGCCTTTGAAAATTTAAAATTTTTTTTAAATTAAAATTAATACAAAACGTAATAGTAGTCCGATTGTGATGAATGATACCTTAATTAAAAGCTCTGGTCATGAGTAAATATACTGCACCAAAATATGTGTACATTTCAACAAATAATTTTTATGCCAAAAAATCAGTAAATGGGTTTAATACAAAACGTAATAGTAGCCCGCTAGTGATGAATGATACCTTCATTAAAAGCTCTGGTCATGAATAAAAATACTGCATCAAAATATGTGTACAATTCAACAAATAATTTTTATGGCAAAAAAATCAGCAAAGGGGTTAGCATTTGCAAATTTAAATTATTTTTTTTTAATTAAAATTAATACAAAACGTAATAGTAGCCCGATTGTGATGAATGATACCTTAATTAAAAGCTCTGGTCATGAGTAAAAATACTTTATCAAAATATGTGTACATTTCAACAAATAATTTTAATGCCAAAAAATCAGCAAAGGGGTTAGCCTTTGCAAAATTAAGAATTTTTTTTTAAATTAAAATTAATACAAAACGTAATAGTAGCCCGATTGTGATGAATGATACCTTAATTAAAAGCTCTGGTCATGAGTAAAAATACTTCATCAAAATATGTGCACATTTCAACAAATAATTTTTATGCCAAAAAATCAGCAAAGGGGTTTAATACAAAACGTAGTAGTAGCCCGCTAGTGATGAATGACACCTTCATTAAAAGCTCTGATCATGAATAAAAATACTGCATCAAAATATGTGTACATTTCAACAAATAATTTTTATGCCAAAAAATTAGCAAAGGGGTTAGCATTTGCAAATTTAATTTTTTTTTTTTAATTAAAATTAATACAAAACGTAATAGTAGCCCGATTGTGATGAATGATACCTTAATTAAAAGCTCTGGTCATGAGTAAAAATACTTCATCAAAATATGTGTACATTTCAACAAATAATTTTTATGCCAAAAAATCAGCAAAGGGGTTAGCTTTTGAAAATTTAAAATTTTTTTTAAATTAAAATTAATACAAAACGTAATAGTAGCCCGATTGTGATGAATGATACCTTAATTAAATGCTCTGGTCATGAGTAAAAATACTTCATCAAAATGTGTATACATTTCAGTAAATAATTTTTGTGGCAAAAATCAGCAAAAGGGTTAGCCTTTGCAAATTTAAAATTTTTTTTTAAATTAAAATTAATACAAAACGTAATAGTAGCCCGATTGTGATGAATCGTATCTTAATTAAAAGCTCTGGTCATGAGTAAAAATACTGCATCAAAATATGTGTACATTTCAACAAATAATTTTTATGCCAATAAATCAGCAAAGGGGTTAGCCTTTGAAAATTTAAAATTTTTTTTAAATTAAAATTAATACAAAACGTAATAGTAGCCCGATTGTGATGAATGATACCTTAATTAAAAGCTCTGGTCATGAGTAAAAATACTGCACCAAAATATGTGTACATTTCAACAAATAATTTTTATGCCAAAAAATCAGTAAATGGGTTTAATACAAAACGTAATAGTAGCCCGCTAGTGATGAATGATACCTTCATTAAAAGCTCTGGTCATGAGTAAAAATACTGCACCAAAATATGTGTACATTTCAACAAATAATTTTTATGCCAAAAAATCAGTAAATGGGTTTAATACAAAACGTAGTAGTAGCCCGCTAGTGATGAATGACACCTTCATTAAAAGCTCTGATCATGAATAAAAATACTGCATCAAAATATGTGTACATTTCAACAAATAATTTTTATGCCAAAAAATCAGCAAAGGGGTTAGCATTTGAAAATTTAATTTTTTTTTTTTTAATTAAAATTAATACAAAACGTAATAGTAGCCCGATTGTGATGAATGATACCTTAATTAAAAGCTCTGGTCATGAGTAAAAATACTTCATCAAAATATGTGTACATTTCAACAAATAATTTTTATGCCAAAAAATCAGCAAAGGGGTTAGCTTTTGAAAATTTAAAATTTTTTTTAAATTAAAATTAATACAAAACGTAATAGTAGCCCGATTGTGATGAATGATACCTTAATTAAAAGCTCTGGTCATGAGTAAAAATACTTCATCAAAATGTGTATACATTTCAGTAAATAATTTTTGTGGCAAAAATCAGCAAAGGGGTTAGCCTTTGCAAATTTAAAATTTTTTTTAAATTAAAATTAATACAAAACGTAATAGTAGCCCGATTGTGATGAATCGTATCTTAAATAAAAGCTCTGGTCATGAGTAAAAATACTGCATCAAAATATGTGTACATTTCAACAAATAATTTTTATGCCAATAAATCAGCAAAGGGGTTAGCCTTTGAAAATTTAAAATTTTTTTTAAATTAAAATTAATACAAAACGTAATAGTAGCCCGATTGTGATGAATGATACCTTAATTAAAAGCTCTGGTCATGAGTAAAAATACTTTATCAAAATATGTGTACATTTCAAGAAATAATTTTAATGCCAAAAAATCAGCAAAGGGGTTAGCCTTTGCAAATTTAAGAATTTTTTTTTAAATTAAAATTAATACAAAACGTAATAGTAGCCCGATTGTGATGAATGATACCTTAATTAAAAGCTCTGGTCATGAGTAAAAATACTGCATCAAAATATGTGTACATTTCAACAAATAATTTTTATGCCAATAAATCAGCAAAGGGGTTAGCCTTTGAAAATTTAAAATTTTTTTTAAATTAAAATTAATACAAAACGTAATAGTAGCCCGATTGTGATGAATGATACCTTAATTAAAAGCTCTGGTCATGAGTAAAAATACTGCACCAAAATATGTGTACATTTCAACAAATAATTTTTATGCCAAAAAATCAGTAAATGGGTTTAATACAAAACGTAGTAGTAGCCCGCTAGTGATGAATGACACCTTCATTAAAAGCTCTGATCATGAATAAAAATACTGCATCAAAATATGTGTACATTTCAACAAATAATTTTTATGCCAAAAAATCAGCAAAGGGGTTAGCATTTGCAAATTTAATTTTTTTTTTTTAATTAAAATTAATACAAAACGTAATAGTAGCCCGATTGTGATGAATGATACCTTAATTAAAAGCTCTGGTCATGAGTAAAAATACTTCATCAAAATATGTGTACATTTCAACAATTAATTTTTATGCCAAAAAATCAGCAAAGGGGTTAGCTTTTGAAAATTTAAAATTTTTTTTAAATTAAAATTAATACAAAACGTAATAGTAGCCCGATTGTGATGAATGATACCTTAATTAAAAGCTCTGGTCATGAGTAAAAATACTTCATCAAAATGTGTATACATTTCAGTAAATAATTTTTGTGCCAAAAATCAGCAAAGGGGTTAGCCTTTGCAAATTTAAATTTTTTTTTTAAATTAAAATTAATACAAAACGTAATAGTAGCCCGATTGTGATGAATCGTATCTTAATTAAAAGCTCTGGTCATGAGTAAAAATACTGCATCAAAATATGTGTATATTTCAACAAATAATTTTTATGCCAATAAATCAGCAAAGGGGTTAGCCTTTGAAAATTTAAATTTTTTTTTAAATTAAAATTAATACAAAACGTAATAGTAGCCCGATTGTGATGAATGATACCTTAATTAAAAGCTCTGGTCATGAGTAAAAATACTTTATCAAAATATGTGTACATTTCAACAAATAATTTTAATGCCAAAAAATCAGCAAAGGGTTTAGCCTTTGCAAATTTAAGAATTTTTTTTTAAATTAAAATTAATACAAAACGTAATAGTAGCCCGATTGTGATGACTGATACCTTAATTAAAAGCTCTGGTCATGAGTAAAAATACTTCATCAAAATATGTGCACATTTCAACAAATAATTTTTATGCCAAAAAATCAGTAAAGGGGTTTAATACAAAACGTAGTAGTAGCCCGCTAGTGATGAATGACACCTTCATTAAAAGCTCTGATCATGAATAAAAATATTGCATCAAAATATGTGTACATTTCAACAAATAATTTTTATGCCAAAAAATCAGCAAAGGGGTTAGCTTTTGAAAATTTAAAATTTTTTTTAAATTAAAATTAATACAAAACGTAATAGTAGCCCGATTGTGATGAATGATACCTTAATTAAAAGCTCTGGTCATGAGTAAAAATACTTCATCAAAATGTGTATACATTTCAGTAAATAATTTTTGTGGCAAAAATCAGCAAAGGGGTTAGCCTTTGCAAATTTAAAATTTTTTTTTAAATTAAAATTAATACAAAACGTAATAGTAGCCCGATTGTGATGAATCGTATCTTAATTAAAAGCTCTGGTCATGAGTAAAAATACTGCATCAAAATATGTGTACATTTCAACAAATAATTTTTATGCCAATAAATCAGCAAAGGGGTTAGCCTTTGAAAATTTAAAATTTTTTTTAAATTAAAATTAATACAAAACGTAATAGTAGCCCGATTGTGATGAATGATACCTTAATTAAAAGCTCTGGTCATGAGTAAAAATACTTCATCAAGATATGTGTACATTTCAACAAATAATTTTAATGCCAAAAAATCAGCAAAGGGGTTAGCCTTTGCAAATTTAAGAATTTTTTTTAAATTAAAATTAATACAAAACGTAATAGTAGCCCGATTGTGATGAATGATACCTTAATTAAAAGCTCTGGTCATGAGTAAAAATACTTCATCAAAATATGTGCACATTTCAACAAATAATTTTTATGCCAAAAAATCAGCAAAGGGGTTTAATACAAAACGTATTAGTAGCCCGCTAGTGATGAATGATACCTTCATTAAAAGCTCTGGTCATGAATAAAAATACTGCATCAAAATATGTGTACATTTCAACAAATAATTTTTATGCCAAAAAATCAGCAAAGGGGTTAGCATTTGCAAATTTAAATTTTTTTTTTTTAATTAAAATTAATACAAAACGTAATAGTAGCCCGATTGTGATGAATGACACCTTAATTAAAAGCTCTGGTCATGAGTAGAAATACTGCATCAAAATATGTGTACATTTCAACAAATAATTTTTATGGCAGAAAATCAGCAAAGGGGTTAGCCTTTGCAAATTTAAGAATTTTTTTTTAAATTAAAATTAATACAAAACGTAATAGTAGCCCGCTAGTGATGAATGATACCTTCATTAAAAGCTCTGGTCATGAATAAAAATACTGCATCAAAATATGTGTACAATTCAACAAATAATTTTTATGGCAAAAAAATCAGCAAAGGGGTTAGCATTTGCAAATTTAAATTATTTTTTTTTTAATTAAAATTAATACAAAACGTAATAGTAGCCCGATTGTGATGAATGATACCTTAATTAAAAGCTCTGGTCATGAGTAAAAATACTTCATCAAAATATGTGTACATTTCAACAAATAATTTTTATGCCAAAAAATCAGCAAAGGGGTTAGCTTTTGAAAATTTAAATTTTTTTTTAAATTAAAATTAATACAAAACGTAATAGTAGCCCGATTGTGATGAATGATACCTTAATTAAAAGCTCTGGTCATGAGTAAAAATACTTCATCAAGATATGTGTACATTTCAACAAATAATTTTAATGCCAAAAAATCAGCAAAGGGGTTAGCCTTTGCAAATTTAAGAATTTTTTTTAAATTAAAATTAATACAAAACGTAATAGTAGCCCGATTGTGATGAATGATACCTTAATTAAAAGCTCTGGTCATGAGTAAAAATACTTCATCAAAATATGTGCACATTTCAACAAATAATTTTTATGCCAAAAAATCAGCAAAGGGGTTTAATACAAAACGTATTAGTAGCCCGCTAGTGATGAATGATACCTTCATTAAAAGCTCTGGTCATGAATAAAAATACTGCATCAAAATATGTGTACATTTCAACAAATAATTTTTATGCCAAAAAATCAGCAAAGGGGTTAGCATTTGCAAATTTAAATTTTTTTTTTTTAATTAAAATTAATACAAAACGTAATAGTAGCCCGATTGTGATGAATGACACCTTAATTAAAAGCTCTGGTCATGAGTAGAAATACTGCATCAAAATATGTGTACATTTCAACAAATAATTTTTATGGCAGAAAATCAGCAAAGGGGTTAGCCTTTGCAAATTTAAGAATTTTTTTTTAAATTAAAATTAATACAAAACGTAATAGTAGCCCGATTGTGATGAATCGTATCTTAATTAAAAGCTCTGGTCATGAGTAAAAATACTTCATCAAAATATGTGTACAATTCAACAAATAATTTTTATGCCAAAAATCAGCAAAGGGGTTAGCCTTTGAAAATTTAAAATTTTTTTTAAATTTAAATTAATACAAAACGTAAAAGTAGCCCGATTGTGATGAATGATACCTTAATTAAAAGCTCTGGTCATGAGTAAAAATACTGCACCAAAATATGTGTACATTTCAACAAATAATTTTAATGCCAAAAATCAGCAAAGGGGTTAGCATTTGCAAATTTAAATTTTATTTTTTTTTAAATTAAAATTAATACAAAACGTAATAGTAGCCCGATTGTGATGAATGATACCTTAATTAAAAGCTCTGGTCATGAGTAAAAATACTTCATCAAAATATGTGTACATTTCAACAAATAATTTTTGTGGCAAAAATCAGCAAAGGGGTTTAATACAAAACGTATTAGTAGCCCGCTAGTGATGAATGATACCTTCATTAAAAGCTCTGGTCATGAATAAAAATACTGCATCAAAATATGTGTACATTTCAACAAATAATTTTTATGCCAAAAAATCAGCAAAGGGGTTAGCCTTTGAAAATGTAAAATTTTTTTTAAATTAAAATTAATACAAAACGTAATAGTAGCCCGATTTTGATGAATGATACCTTAATTAAAAGCTCTGGTCATGAGTAAAAATACTGCACCAAAATATGTGTACATTTCAACAAATAATTTTAATGCCAAAAAATCAGCAAAGGGGTTAGCATTTGCAAATTTAAATTTTATTTTTTTTAAATTAAAATTAATACAAAACGTAATAGTAGCCCGATTGTGATGAATCGTATCTTAATTAAAAGCTCTGGTCATGAGTAAAAATACTGCATCAAAATATGTGTACATTTCAACAAATAATTTTTATGGCAAAAAATCAGCAAAAAGGTTAGCCTTTGGAAATTTAAGAATTTTTTTTTAAATTAAAATTAATACAAAACGTAATAGTAGCCCGATTGTGATGAATCGTATCTTAATTAAAAGCTCTGGTCATGAGTAAAAATACTGCATCAAAATATGTGTACATTTCAACAAATAATTTTTATGGCAGAAAATCAGCAAAGGGGTTAGCCTTTGCAAATTTAAGAATTTTTTTTTAAATTAAAATTAATACAAAACGTAATAGTAGCCCGATTGTGATGAATGATACCTTAATTAAAAGCTCTGGTCATGAGTAAAAATACTGCATCAAAATATGTGTACATTTCAACAAATAATTTTTATGCCAAAAAATCAGCAAAGGGGTTTTGTTGTGAAATGTTACCTGTAATGGAACGAAATTCTTGTCACGTAACGTAAACAAAACCAATATCCAAATTTTTTAAACCGTGTTCATCGGTATTTTTACCATAACAAAATGTATTTCGTTACATTGTGGTAAATTAACAAAGAAAATTTTTAATTTATTGATAATATTGACACTAAAATATGAACTATTCAATACACATAAATGTGAACTGAACCCAGCCCTTTCATGTAATATATATTTTTAATTTAAAGCGTTCATGACATCGGAAATAATTTTCAAACTGCCGAGCTCTAACAAATCAAATCACAGCATATTATAAAAACTCCGCCTTTTATTTCCATACTCGAGTTGAAAAAAAAATAACTTTATACAAAATGAGGACAAATAACTATAACAGATGAACATTTTGTACGGATCCAATTTACACAACTTAATTCAAACTATGCAAATAATGAAAACTAGATTTTCATATAAAAACAAATATTTTCGTCCTTTTATTTTTTTTGCAGCCGATTATTTTATTTTATAATAATATATATATATATATATATATATATATATATATATATATATATATATATATATATATATATATATATATATATATATTAATATATATATATATATATATATATATATATATATATATATATATATATATATATATATATATATATATATATATATCTTTTGAATTTTTCTTTGTTTATAGTTCCGAAGAAGTCTAAGGTGAAGAAGCTTCGAATTTTCGTATATGTTCGAAAGTTAAATAAAAAAAAACATCACTTATAAGCGAAATTCTAGAAAAGTTCGGGCGTAGTCAATATTTTAAAACATTTGATCAACGATTATCAACATGTATCGATAAAATCATCCGATAATACGATATAACCCGATATCGTCCCCGATATGAACGGACATTTCAACACTTTGGATTATTTGCAATATTTTATGCAATTTCAACCATATAAACATAAATTTTCATCTATTAAAAAAAAGTATTGCCAGATTTCAAATTATAGCTATTCGGTTAAATGGCTTGCACATAAATAGATTTGTTATGTTGTAAAAATTGATTTAATTCGATTTTCAATTTTTATCTATAAATAAATAAAATTTTTATGATAACAAATATGTTGGTTGCAATTGAAAATATGTATTAAAAAATGATGGATTTATCGATTAAATTCGTTTTTATATGATTGTTACATTATATGAATGCATTTAAGCTGTCAATTGGCATTCATTTTCGTTGCGGTTATTTTCCAAATTTTTCATATATTTTAGATTTTATTTCTATAAAACTGATTTTAGTTGTCAAATGGAAATAAGTGGAATGAAAATTCTATAGTCCATTATCACGAGTGGTTACTACATCAGTCATTTTGAACCAATACGTATCAAATGTTATCAAACTCTGAAAGTCTGAAATCCGATCATAATCCAATTTAATTTTCTACTAATACGAGACAATCATATGTGAAATATAAACTCACACCAAACTTATGGTGTGACATTTTAGATTGGGAATTAAATGATAAATGACAAAATCTATTTTGCCTAATTTAGTTGAAATTCAAATAAAGATTCCAGTCTTTATTGATGTATAGTCATAATGGAAAAACAACTAATTCCAATTACGAAAGCTTATTGGTTTCGGCTTCATTTTAATCGAAAAAAAAAAATCAATTTACTTCACCTCCTAATCAACTCCAGACTACAGTTCCAATGAGTCGATACGGTATTTTGTAAGATTACCAAACATTATATGAACTAATATAATTTTGAGGCATAGAGATGAGTAATAAATATATAATTTAATTTGAGAATTAATCAGCCATAAGATTTTAATACCTTTGCCAAGAATTTTTCCATTTTTTGATTAATTTCGTGGTTCTATTTCTTCATTTATTATTCAATTTAATGGAAGAACGAACCAAATTATATCGGAAAAATATTGGATAACCTTTTGAAAATTTATTAAAATTCGGAGAAGTGAGACTCCAGGGGGCTTATATGAAATCTGTTATATGGCGTGATGATTTTTATTTGCTGGTAGGTAATTGTAGATATATATATATATATATATATATATATATATATATATATATATATATAAATATATATATATATATATATATATATATATATATATATATATATATATATATATATTTATATATATATATATATATATATATATATATATATATATATATATATATATATATATATATATATATATATATATATATATATATATATATTGTGACGGTTATGATTGCGATACAACATCATAAACATGTGAATCGGCATTAGCCGGATGGTTAGAGCTTTGTTGTAAGAAAATAAAGTTCAAGGGGTCGAATCTCGCCATAGCCAGTATTTTTTTATGACAGATAATTTTGTATTACGACGAAACATGTTTATAGGCCCACGTTCAAAGCCATAATAAACGAGTCTAGTAAATCCGAGATATGTTCTTACAGCGTTAGAAGTTGCAATGATTGAGGGAAAAAAAGTAAAATGGAGAGCCACATCCTATGACTAGTAATGTTCAAGAACGACACACATACACAACGATGATAATGATCATGATTTTGACGGCAATAAACGTCACGTATACAGATGATTTATGACCCGCACTAAATGGAACATTCTCGACTGTCAATATGCTGGTATATAAACAGCACCGATTTAGAGTAGAGAAATGAGTTTTTTTTCATCAGTACAATAGTCAACAAGTAAACTAACAAACGATTGTAGCGAAGTGTACAGTAAAGTGTTACAAAGTGGTTATAGTGGAATAAAGATCAATTTAATAAATTTGATCACGGTTTTTGTTATTGCAAAATCCATTACGAATCCAGAAGCCAAATTCGTAACAATATAAAATATATATATATATATATATATATATATATATATATATATATATATATATATATATATATATACCGGGTGTTTTGGTTAAACTGAAACTTTCAAATGTCTCGGAAAATAAGCAGTCTACGAATAAAACGTTATGCATCAAAATTTATTCATTCTGAGAGGGACATACATTAGTATTAAAATAAGGACCCCCTTCCCGTCATTGCAGGTGGGGTAGGTGTAACTTTGAAATTAAAATAGAAACCTCTATTTTTATTTTTTATTGCAGATTCAGATTCTACGACTAAAAATACGTATAGGATTCCCTTTAAACATTTTATTCAATTCAAAATAGATGGCGCTGTAATAGATGATATTACATTTTTTTTCGATTTCTCCTACTGAGAACATATGCATACGATTCTGCAACATGTTTGCATTAAAATTAACACGTTTTTAATGTAAATTACTTCAATGCACTTATCAATCTGCATTTCAAAAGAATGTACACAACTGAGAAGCGTGTCTGCTGGACTTTCGGCGCGAAGCATTTCTTAGTCGCTAAGTCATATTTTCACGTATTGTTGGTATTTGTTGGTAAACTTTGTCTTTGAGATCAATTGATGTTATCGTAAAATGTACAAATTCACCGAGATTAGATGGAGCAGAATGACCGGGAAAAAACCTGCTGCAGTGGAATAATAAATCTACAAAATTCTTCATTCATAATATCGCAAACCATACATTCAAGTACTTTCGGAGTAGCATACAGTATGGAAATAGGTTTGTTGTTTTCAATTAAAGATCGATTACCACTTTTGTTTACAGGAATAACAAATGAAATTTTTCAACAATCTGGAATATACCCAAGGGCAAGAGATGTGTACAAAGGCTAACCCCGCCTTTGCAAATTTAAATTTTTTTTTTAAATTAAAATTAATACAAAACGTAATAGTAGCCCGATTGTGATGAATCGTATCTTAATTAAAAGCTCTGGTCATGAGTAAAAATACTGCATCAAAATATGTGTATATTTCAACAAATAATTTTTATGCCAATAAATCAGCAAAGGGGTTAGCCTTTGAAAATTTAAATTTTTTTTTAAATTAAAATTAATACAAAACGTAATAGTAGCCCGATTGTGATGAATGATACCTTAATTAAAAGCTCTGGTCATGAGTAAAAATACTTTATCAAAATATGTGTACATTTCCACAAATAATTTTAATGCCAAAAAATCAGCAAAGGGGTTAGCCTTTGCAAATTTAAGAATTTTTTTTTAAATTAAAATTAATACAAAACGTAATAGTAGCCCGATTGTGATGAATGATACCTTAATTAAAAGCTCTGGTCATGAGTAAAAATACTGCACCAAAATATGTGCACATTTCAACAAATAATTTTTATGCCAAAAAATCAGTAAAGGGGTTTAATACAAAACGTAGTAGTAGCCCGCTAGTGATGAATGACACCTTCATTAAAAGCTCTGATCATGAATAAAAATACTGCATCAAAATATGTGTACATTTCAACAAATAATTTTTATGCCAAAAAATCAGCAAAGGGGTTAGCATTTGCAAATTTAATTTTTTTTTTTTTAATTAAAATTAATACAAAACGTAATAGTAGCCCGATTGTGATGAATGATACCTTAATTAAAAGCTCTGGTCATGAGTAAAAATACTTCATCAAAATATGTGTACATTTCAACAAATAATTTTTATGCCAAAAAATCAGCAAAGGGGTTAGCTTTTGAAAATTTAAAATTTTTTTTAAATTAAAATTAATACAAAACGTAATAGTAGCCCGATTGTGATGAATGATACCTTAATTAAAAGCTCTGGTCATGAGTAAAAATACTTCATCAAAATGTGTATACATTTCAGTAAATAATTTTTGTGGCAAAAATCAGCAAAGGGGTTAGCCTTTGCAAATTTAAAATTTTTTTTTAAATTAAAATTAATACAAAACGTAATAGTAGCCCGATTGTGATGAATCGTATCTTAATTAAAAGCTCTGGTCATGAGTAAAAATACTGCATCAAAATATGTGTACATTTCAACAAATAATTTTTATGCCAATAAATCAGCAAAGGGGTTAGCCTTTGAAAATTTAAAATTTTTTTTAAATTAAAATTAATACAAAACGTAATAGTAGCCCGATTGTGATGAATGATACCTTAATTAAAAGCTCTGGTCATGAGTAAAAATACTGCACCAAAATATGTGTACATTTCAACAAATAATTTTTATGCCAAAAAATCAGTAAATGGGTTTAATACAAAACGTAATAGTAGCCCGCTAGTGATGAATGATACCTTCATTAAAAGCTCTGGTCATGAATAAAAATACTGCATCAAAATATGTGTACAATTCAACAAATAATTTTTATGGCAAAAAAATCAGCAAAGGGGTTAGCTTTTGAAAATTTAAAATTTTTTTTAAATTAAAATTAATACAAAACGTAATAGTAGCCCGATTGTGATGAATGATACCTTAATTAAAAGCTCTGGTCATGAGTAAAAATACTTCATCAAAATATGTGTACATTTCAACAAATAATTTGTATGCCAAAAAATCAGCAAAGGGGTTAGCTTTTGAAAATTTAAATTTTTTTTTAAATTAAAATTAATACAAAACGTAATAGTAGCCCGATTGTGATGAATGATACCTTAATTAAAAGCTCTGGTCATGAGTAAAAATACTTCATCAAAATATGTGTACATTTCAACAAATAATTTTAATGTCAAAAAATCAGCAAAGGGGTTAGCCATTGCAAATTTAAGAATTTTTTTTAAATTAAAATTAATACAAAACGTAATAGTAGCCCGATTGTGATGAATGATACCTTAATTAAAAGCTCTGGTCATGAGTAAAAATACTTCATCAAAATATGTGCACATTTCAACAAATAATTTTTATGCCAAAAAATCAGCAAAGGGGTTTAATACAAAACGTATTAGTAGCCCGCTAGTGATGAATGATACCTTCATTAAAAGCTCTGGTCATGAATAAAAATACTGCATCAAAATATGTGTACATTTCAACAAATAATTTTTATGCCAAAAAATCAGCAAAGGGGTTAGCATTTGCAAATTTAATTTTTTTTTTTTAATTAAAATTAATACAAAACGTAATAGTAGCCCGATTGTGATGAATGACACCTTAATTAAAAGCTCTGGTCATGAGTAGAAATACTGCATCAAAATATGTGTACATTTCAACAAATAATTTTTATGCTAGAAAATCAGCAAAGGGGTTAGCCTTTGCAAATTTAAGAATTTTTTTTTAAATTAAAATTAATACAAAACGTAATAGTAGCCCGATTGTGATGAATCGTATCTTAATTAAAAGCTCTGGTCATGAGTAAAAATACTTCATCAAAATATGTGTACAATTCAACAAATAATTTTTATGCCAAAAATCAGCAAAGGGGTTAGCCTTTGAAAATTTAAAATTTTTTTTAAATTTAAATTAATACAAAACGTAAAAGTAGCCCGATTGTGATGAATGATACCTTAATTAAAAGCTCTGGTCATGAGTAAAAATACTGCACCAAAATATTTGTACATTTCAACAAATAATTTTAATGCCAAAAATCAGCAAAGGGGTTAGCATTTGCAAATTTAAATTTTATTTTTTTTTAAATTAAAATTAATACAAAACGTAATAGTAGCCCGATTGTGATGAATGATACCTTAATTAAAAGCTCTGGTCATGAGTAAAAATACTTCATCAAAATATGTGTACATTTCAACAAATAATTTTTATGCCAAAAAATCAGCAAAGGGGTTAGCCTTTGAAAATGTAAAATTTTTTTTAAATTAAAATTAATACAAAACGTAATAGTAGCCCGATTTTGATGAATGATACCTTAATTAAAAGCTCTGGTCATGAGTAAAAATACTGCACCAAAATATGTGTACATTTCAACAAATAATTTTAATGCCAAAAAATCAGCAAAGGGGTTAGCATTTGCAAATTTAAATTTTATTTTTTTTAAATTAAAATTAATACAAAACGTAATAGTAGCCCGATTGTGATGAATCGTATCTTAATTAAAAGCTCTGGTCATGAGTAAAAATACTGCATCAAAATATGTGTACATTTCAACAAATAATTTTTATGGCAAAAAATCAGCAAAAAGGTTAGCCTTTGGAAATTTAAGAATTTTTTTTTAAATTAAAATTAATACAAAACGTAATAGTAGCCCGATTGTGATGAATCGTATCTTAATTAAAAGCTCTGGTCATGAGTAAAAATACTGCATCAAAATATGTGTACATTTCAACAAATAATTTTTATGGCAGAAAATCAGCAAAGGGGTTAGCCTTTGCAAATTTAAGAATTTTTTTTTAAATTAAAATTAATACAAAACGTAATAGTAGCCCGATTGTGATGAATGATACCTTAATTAAAAGCTCTGGTCATGAGTAAAAATACTGCATCAAAATATGTGTACATTTCAACAAATAATTTTTATGCCAAAAAATCAGCAAAGGGGTTTTGTTGTGAAATGTTACCTGTAATGGAACGAAATTCTTGTCACGTAACGTAAACAAAACCAATATCCAAATTTTTTAAACCGTGTTCATCGGTATTTTTACCATAACAAAATGTATTTCGTTACATTGTGGTAAATTAACAAAGAAAATTTTTAATTTATTGATAATATTGACACTAAAATATGAACTATTCAATACACATAAATGTGAACTGAACCCAGCCCTTTCATGTAATATATATTTTTAATTTAAAGCGTTCATGACATCGGAAATAATTTTCGAACTGCCGAGCTCTAACAAATCAAATCACAGCATATTATAAAAACTCCGCCTTTTATTTCCATACTCGAGTTGAAAAAAAAATAACTTTATACAAAATGAGGACAAATAACTATAACAGATGAACATTTTGTACGGATCCAATTTACACAACTTAATTCAAACTATGCAAATAATGAAAACTAGATTTTCATATAAAAACAAATATTTTCGTCCTTTTATTTTTTTTGCAGCCGATTATTTTATTTTATAATAATATATATATATATATATATATATATATATATATATATATATATATATATATATATATATATATATATTAATATATATATATATATATATATATATATATATATATATATATATATATATATATATATATATATATATATATATATATATATATATATATATATATCTTTTGAATTTTTCTTTGTTTATAGTTCCGAAGAAGTCTAAGGTGAAGAAGCTTCGAATTTTCGTATATGTTCGAAAGTTAAATAAAAAAAAACATCACTTATAAGCGAAATTCTAGAAAAGTTCGGGCGTAGTCAATATTTTAAAACATTTGATCAACGATTATCAACATGTATCGATAAAATCATCCGATAATACGATATAACCCGATATCGTCCCCGATATGAACGGACATTTCAACACTTTGGATTATTTGCAATATTTTATGCAATTTCAACCATATAAACATAAATTTTCATCTATTAAAAAAAAGTATTGCCAGATTTCAAATTATAGCTATTCGGTTAAATGGCTTGCACATAAATAGATTTGTTATGTTGTAAAAATTGATTTAATTCGATTTTCAATTTTTATCTATAAATAAATAAAATTTTTATGATAACAAATATGTTGGTTGCAATTGAAAATATGTATTAAAAAATGATGGATTTATCGATTAAATTCGTTTTTATATGATTGTTACATTATATGAATGCATTTAAGCTGTCAATTGGCATTCATTTTCGTTGCGGTTATTTTCCAAATTTTTTTCATATATTTTAGATTTTATTTCTATAAAACTGATTTTAGTTGTCAAATGGAAATAAGTGGAATGAAAATTCTATAGTCCATTATCACGAGTGGTTACTACATCAGTCATTTTGAACCAATACGTATCAAATGTTATCAAACTCTGAAAGTCTGAAATCCGATCATAATCCAATTTAATTTTCTACTAATACGAGACAATCATATGTGAAATATAAACTCACACCAAACTTATGGTGTGACATTTTAGATTGGGAATTAAATGATAAATGACAAAATCTATTTTGCCTAATTTAGTTGAAATTCAAATAAAGATTCCAGTCTTTATTGATGTATAGTCATAATGGAAAAACAACTAATTCCAATTACGAAAGCTTATTGGTTTCGGCTTCATTTTAATCGAAAAAAAAAAATCAATTTACTTCACCTCCTAATCAACTCCAGACTACAGTTCCAATGAGTCGATACGGTATTTTGTAAGATTACCAAACATTATATGAACTAATATAATTTTGAGGCATAGAGATGAGTAATAAATATATAATTTAATTTGAGAATTAATCAGCCATAAGATTTTAATACCTTTGCCAAGAATTTTTCCATTTTTTGATTAATTTCGTGGTTCTATTTCTTCATTTATTATTCAATTTAATGGAAGAACGAACCAAATTATATCGGAAAAATATTGGATAACCTTTTGAAAATTTATTAAAATTCGGAGAAGTGAGACTCCAGGGGGCTTATATGAAATCTGTTATATGGCGTGATGATTTTTATTTGCTGGTAGGTAATTGTAGATATATATATATATATATATATATATATATATATATATATATATATATATATATATATATAAATATATATATATATATATATATATATATATATATATATATATATATATATATATTTATATATATATATATATATATATATATATATATATATATATATATATATATATATATATATATATATATATATATATATATATATATATATATATTGTGACGGTTATGATTGCGATACAACATCATCAACATGCGAATCGGCATTAGCCGGATGGTTAGAGCTTTGTTGTAAGAAAATAAAGTTCAAGGGGTCGAATCTCGCCATAGCCAGTATTTTTTTATGACAGATAATTTTGTATTACGACGAAACATGTTTATAGGCCCACGTTCAAAGCCATAATAAACGAGTCTAGTAAATCCGAGATATGTTCTTACAGCGTTAGAAGTTGCAATGATTGAGGGAAAAAAAGTAAAATGGAGAGCCACATCCCATGACTAGTAATGTTCAAGAACGACACACATACACAACGATGATAATGATCATGATTTTGACGGCAATAAACGTCACGTATACAGATGATTTATGACCCGCACTAAATGGAACATTCTCGACAGTCAATATGCTGGTATATAAACAGCACCGATTTAGAGTAGAGAAATGAGTTTTTTTTCATCAGTACAATAGTCAACAAGTAAACTAACAAACGATTGTAGCGAAGTGTACAGTAAAGTGTTACAAAGTGGTTATAGTGGAGTAAAGATCAATTTAATAAATTTGATCACGGTTTTTGTTATTGCAAAATCCATTACGAATCCAGAAGCCAAATTCGTAACAATATAATATATATATATATATATATATATATATATATATATATATATATATATATATATATATATATATATATATATATACATATATATATATATATATATATATATATATATATATATATATATATATATATATATATATATATATATATATATATAAATATATACCGGATGTTTTGGTTAAACTGAAACTTTCAAATATCTCGGAAAATAAGCAGCCTACGAATAAAACGTTATGCATCAAAATTTATTCATTCTGAGTGGGACATACTTTAGTGTTAAAATAAGGACCCCCTTCCCGTCATTGCAGGTGGGGTAGCGGTAACTTTGAAAATTAAAATAGGAAACTATTTTTATTTTTTATTGCAGATTCAGATTCTACGACTAAAAATACGTATAGGATTTCCTTTAAACATTTTATTCGATTCAAAATAGATGGCGATGTAATAGACGATATTACATTTTTTTCGATTTCTCCTACTGAGAACATATGCATACGATTCTGCAACATGTTTACATTAAAATTAACACGTTTTTAATGTAAATGACTTCAATGCACTTATCAATCAGCATTTCAAAAGAATGTACACAACTGAGAAGCGTGTCTGCTGGACTTTCGGCGCGAAGCATTTCTTAGTCGCTAAGTCATATTTTCACGTATTGTTGGTATTTGTTGGTAAACTTTGTCTTTGAGATCAATTGATGTTATCGTAAAATGTACAAATTCACCGAGATTAGATGGAGCAGAATGACCGGGAAAAAACCTGCTGCAGTGGAATAATAAATCTACAAAATTCTTCATTCATAATATCGCAAACCATACATTCAAGTACTTTCGGAGTAGCATACAGTATGGAAATAGGTTTGTAGTTTTCAATTAAAGATCGATTACCACTTTTGTTTACAGGAAAGACAAATGAAATTTTTCAACAATCTGGAATATACCCAAGTGCAAGAGATCTATTGAATAAAAGCTCCAATGGAAATTTTAATGAGTGAGCGCATATACAATTAAAATAATTGCAAGAACTAAATCAGGGCCAGGGTTATGATTTGGCTTTAGATTGGAAATATATTTAAAAACTGAGTCTGTTTCTGATTTAAAAGCTTCCAAATTTTCAATAAATTGAGGTAAATTATTGCACATTTGTAGAACTTTATCCGAGCTTGTCGAAGACAATAAATTGGACGAAAAAATTTTAGAAAATGAATTGTAAATTTCACAAGCATAATCTGATATAGTCGCAACCAAATTAAAAGTCCGAAGACATCCTGAAGTCGCCCTCTCTTGGAATTAATAAAAGACCATAACTGTTTAGGAATGTTCTTGATCCAATCTTCTACCCCATTGACGATACTTTAATCGATGATATGTATATATATATATATATATATATATATATATATATATATATATATATATATATATATATATATATATATATATATATATATATATATATATATATATATATATATATATATATATATATATATATATATATATATATATATATATATATATATATATATATATATATATATATATATATATATATATATATATATATATATATATATATATATATATATATATATATATATATATATATATATATATATATATATATATATATATATATATATATATATATATATAAAGGGTGTTCCATTAAGAAGTTCAAATTTAAAAATTTAATAAAAAAAACAGTTTAATATATTACCAATTTTTTTTTTGTTTGAATTAAGTACAATCCTCGTGGTTACTTATGGAAAATGATTTTAAATGGGAGCCGCGGCTGGCTTTGGCGTACTCCATTCGGTCGGTCCTTTATGAGCACATTTTGGATTATGTGCGGATCTATGTCTGCAGTGGTTGCTTCAATGTTGGCTTTCAGATGCTCAATTGTTTATGGATTGCCTGTATAACACTTCTCCTTGACGGCACCCCACAAATAAAAATTCAAAGGCGTCCAATCACAACTCTTTCCCGGCCAATTTTTTTGAGCAAAATCATCATTAATTGCGAGTTTGTCGCATGCCCACACAGCGAATCTATATCTATTCGGATGGTCACGGGACTTCAATTGCTGGACCAATGGAACTTTATAAATTAACTTTGAAAGAATGACATTATTGTTGCCAGAGCCAAACTAACCAATATGTCAAATCCGAACCGGTTATTGGGACACCCTATATATAAATAATATTAAAAATATTTTTATATTAGGATCACAATATTATTTACTAGAACGAATTACCCGCTAGCAAAATCAAATCATTCCATAAAATAAATTTACATATTTGGTTGTTGTTATCCCTCTGGTATATAAAACATATCTCCAACGAATTAGATTTATATATTATTATATAAAAATTGCCAAAAATTTTAATATTCATATTTTAACAATCTTTACCAATATGATTTGGTTCGTTCTTGCATCAAATTGAATAATAATAGGAATATATTATCAACAAAACAACAAAAAGTTAAGGATAAATTACCACCAGTAGTTAATATACGATGGCTGGTTTGTGTACACGATTTCATGAAATTTAACTTGATTTCTTTTGAACTCTGATGTTTTTGAAGATAAGCAAGGCATTAGCAAAGTGTAAGTAGTAATTAACATAGAGACACTTTAAGGAGCAATTGATGATGATCATCTTTGTTTGGAAAACCTAAAATAAAAAGTATATTAAGGCTTCGTGCCATGCTCAAGGTAAATGGCATTTTCGGTAAATTTGTTGGTAAATCGAATTAATGTACTAAAAAGGTGGGTAAATTATTAGAGAAAAGGTTGTTGTTATTTTTCCATATTTAATTTATTTATTGCAACAAAAATCAGACACAATAATAGTATAACAGTATAATTTCCTAAAAGTCAGTGGAGTTTGTTAAGGGTATTATAGGAAAGAATATAGAAAGAACGGTGATATCAAATATTTTAAATTGTGATAAGATTATTATATCTGATAGGCTATCTATTGATTTAGAATCTTTAAATTTTTTTATTGCACCCATAAGTAAAGAGGAAATACTAGCTGTAGTACAACATTTGAAAAATAAATCTTCTTGTAGGAAAGACAATATAAGCGCTAAAACAATAAAGAATGTGTTTCACCTTATCGTAGAACCTCTGCTATTTTTTTTTAATATGAGCATCGAAATTGGAATTTTCCCGCATTTTTTGATAACTGCTATTGTATTTCTTCTGTTCAAAAATGGAAATTAATCTAGCAAGGGAAATATCGAAACTTTTTGAGAAATGTATCAAATCAAGGCTGATTTATTTCTTGTCAAAAACAAAATTCTTATCGAATTCGCAATATAGCTTTCGCCCAAAACATAGCACAAAAGATGCCTTGGTGAACTTTTATATATGAGGCTTTGAATAATAATCTATTTGTTGCAGAAGTTTTTAAAGTCATTACCAAAACCTTCGATACTGTGGATCATGAGCTTCTATTGTCTAAAATGCATTGTGCAGGAATCATATGAGTATCTAATGATTGGTTTCGATCTTACCTAACAGATCGAAACACAAATAGTTAAACAGTTAAAATAAGAGACAGTTTTAGCCGTGAGAGACAAGTAAAATCTGGGGTTCCACAAGGATCCGGTGGTGGGCCGCTTCTATTCTTGATTTATATCAATTAAATTTAAAAAATACCGCTTTCATGGCTCTAGTTTATTAAGGTAGTTGTTATATTCATGTGTCTGAGATGATCAGTAAAGATCTAAACTTATTAAAAAACTAGTTTGATACTAATTTCATGTCGTTGAGTGAAAAAACAAAGTCTTTGTTTTTTAATATCGTCAATGCGAAACAGCCTGAGTGTAACATTTGTAATGATGATTGTGTTACCATCAAATTAGTGGAAACATTTAAATATCTAAGTTTAAAAGTTGATAGTATAGACTCAAAAGGAAATTACATATTGAAACACTGAGAAAGTATTTTAGTCCTTTGCAATAGGCAGTTGTATTAACTGAGGTACACATTTCCTAAAAGTATACTGTAATCAGTGTATTCATTAGTCTTGTACAAAGCAAGCTATGGACTTTGTTGCTGGGGTAATATATATAAAAATATAATCAATTCTTTGTAAATTGCTCAAAAATACTCCATAAAGATTATTAGTGGAAAAACTCTTTTCGATCCTAGTTCTCCATTGTTTCAACAATTTAAAATCTTACCACTTTGAAATTTATGCATATATAAAACCTTAAAAAATTCTTTCTTTGAAGCGGTAATAGAAATATAAGATATTGCAAATATCCGTTATGGAATAAAAAACGTACGCCCACTTTCTAAGAAATAATACTTCCGCGGATATTTTCTATTCATCGGACCGATGTTGTATAACCGAATCTTCAATCAGGCTAAGTTACCATTACTTGTAAACGAACCTCTACCGTACCTTTATGCGTGGCTTTTAAATTAAAATGTAGTTGAATACCTTTTATGAAATTGTAAGTAGTTTTGTTTATGTTAGCAAAAAAATTGGGCAAACCGAGCAATTGGCGCAGTGGTTAAAGCTGCGGTGTTTGGGATGGTAGGTAGTGGGTCGAATCCCAACGGAAGAGGGTCGCAAAAGGGATTTTCCATCACCTGATTTCGATCGGTGATGACGATGAACACAACTATGACCCCCTGTTGGAGTGCAGAATCCATGGGCCGAACCATCATTCTTGTCAATGCAGGCTGGCTGGAGCAATGCAATGTGCAGATGGATTTAAAATCGAACCTGTATTCGTGCGTCCTCAATTTGGCTGGTGAAAATTTGGCGTAAGGTAGGACGTTAAAAATAAAAAGCGAAAGAGTAGGGAGAGCTTCGGCCCCAGAACAGATTGCAGAGTTCAGAAACAAAAAAAAAATAAAAAAATGGGGCCAATTCTGAAGGTTTAACTTTGTATGTATTAAAAACTATTCAAATTGTTGATGATTGTTGTTAATATTATTCGTTATATCGGAACAAAATATCGGAACATAATCTTTCCTTTTTTATTTTTTTATTATGTATTTCTCATCCTACACATTTTTATAAGATTGCGTGACGGTGGCCTCAATACTGTTTCTCTGCAGCAACGAGACTACTTAACATTTTATTTTTTTACAGTGGCCTTTCGAAATTTTTATTTTATTTTGTTTATAAATACTTTGGAATGTAAAGGGCTAGTTATATAGACGAAACGAAATGAAACGAGACGGAAAAATTGATTCAATTCAAACCCATTCGTTCCATCTTTTGCTGTTATACGTTAAGGTTTTTTTTTTTTTTTTTGTTATGCTTATTAGCACTTATCTCAAATCAAAAGTTTTAAATAAAAAAGAAAATGGGTTCTGACGCAATAGAAGAGAATATTGAATTATTAATTAAAATGTTCAAAAATATCCAGAATTATGTAATAGAAGTAATATCAAGTATAAAAATACTAAATATAAGTCCAAATATTGAATAAAATCTCCAAGGTGTTGGGTGTTACAGGTAATATAATATGATAATTCAAAATTACTTTTTAAATATTTATGATATATTTTAGAAAAGGAGTTAAAAAAGAAGAACAGACCGTCTGGTAGTGGGAGCTGTATAGCTCCAAGTTGAATCTACTTTCACAGTATTTTATTTTTAAAGGATTGTGTTAGAAATAATGTGTAAGCAATTTTTTTAAATTAATTTAAAATTTTTTATGTTTTTATTGTTTGCTTGCTCATCAAAACTGAAAGAAATTATAGCAGAACAACCACGCCAAAAAAGGTCCATGCAATGTTCGATGATTCTTTAAATTTTGATAAATTCATCGAATTGGATTATGAAGAGGACGGGGAACCATCAAATACAAATGACAGTTAAAATAATACAACCACAACAATAGCCGCCAAATGAGATAAAGAAGATACGGAAATGTCAGTCATTTTAGAATTAATAATGTAGCTCCAGTAGAAACTCATTTTTAGCATTTTTGCCCATTTGTGAAAACTTATTTAAAACAAATGCCAAAATATGATCAAGAACAAATTTTTTAGTGACACAAAAAATTTAACTAAATAAAATTTAATTTATATATATATATATATATATATATATATATATATATATATATATATATATATATATATATATATATATATAGTTTTGTTTTATTTGTAAAACTGAATTAGTTGATTACAATATTTTTTGATAGTCATGGAACTGCTCTAATGTTATTCACATAATCCTTCAAATCATCCCTCAACCTGTAGGCAATATTGGTTGAACGAGTTGGTCCCAACCGACTAACAGAAGTTAAGAGGTTTTATATCATCTCTCCATTAACCTTTCAAGTCATAGCCATTTTCTAGCACTACATCGCTATAATTATGAGGGCAGTATTGAATCATTGTACGGTTTGTCTCGTAAGATTATAAAAATTTTGTAAGCACACTGTGGCCAAGACTATGTAAGTCGCATTCACCGGCCGTAAATTAAAAGTTGTAAGGATAATTCGCCATCTAGCAGCCAAAATCCCGAAAGCATTTTCAATGTTTCTTCGAGCGCGTGATAATTAAAAATATTTTTAAGGCAATAATTAAAAATATTTTTATTGTTGGGAAAAAAGTTTCTTGGAAATGGTCTCATTAAATTTTCCATTAGCGGAAAAGCCGCATCTACTGAAATAAAATTGTTTTTGTAGTACAATAAATACAATTTTTATGAACAACTTACCAACAAAATAATAAAGAAAGTTTAGTTCAGTATTTGGAAGCATTCGTTGGCCAGGTAGATGCATTTTTTTTAATTAATGCTTGTCCGAACCTCAAACGCTTTAGGATACCACCATCGCATTTACTGCCGGAGAACCTAAAATCAACCATTATAAAATTATAATTCGAGTCGCAAACTGCCAACATTACGATGCTATAAACACTTTTATAATTGTGGGATTTAGATCCAGAATTTAATGGCAGACAAATGGCAATATGATTGCCATCAATAGCTTCTACACAATTCGGGAAATTCGATTTTGTGTTGCAATCTTCGGTAATTTTTGTTAATTTTTCAGTTATAGCCGATGAAAGAAACAAACCTTTTAATGACTCGTATAAGCAGACACAGCATTTCAAAACAATGCCGACACGTTGTCTTGCCAGGATGGAAGCGCCAAACCACTGACTGAACCGAGTCTCCTTGTGATAGGTAACTAAATGAAATTTGTTTAATGTTTGCTTTTTTATATGATAATATTTGTATTATCTACACATAATATATTCACTTATATTTATGTCACAGCCAGTTTAATTTCCGGACAAATGGCCATTTTGGTTAACCGTTTAAGTTTTGGTTTTATTAATAACAACAAAAAATACGGGTATATTTAAAAAATTGTTCCGGGTCTTCTTGCTTCATTTTTTGAAAAATAACTTTAAAAATCTCATTTTTTCTCCAAATTAATTTAAAGGACGAACACATCAACATACACGTCGATGTCTTTTTACTTTCATTTTTTTGTCTAGTAATAAAACTAATAAATTCAAATCCAAATCCATTATTTCGTCAAAAAACGATTTCATTAATTCAGCTATATAACTACTACTCTTTCGTCATTTAGTTTCTTTTCATTTCAGTCAGTTTCGTTTATTTAAGTAGCCCTTAATTTTTTGTAACTATCTTATGTCGATTTCCATTAATTTTTTACCACACTCTGGTCGAGTACACTGATAGAGACAACGAGTTTAAAAAACCATTTTCTAAGAGCTTTGGATGTTAAACCTTAGCTGGGATGATGAACTACCAACAGAAATACAATCGCGATGGAAAAGACTGCACAAAAAATTTCAAGAATTCCGTAAATTGAAATTCCAAGGTTGATTGGCTTCAAAAATTGAAATAGTGAATTTTACGGATTTTGCAATGCCAGCAAGGTTGCCTAAAGGGCGGTGGTATAAACTAGACCTAATGACGTATAGATGGTAGAGATATTACAAATATTATTGTTTCAAAAACAAAGTAAGCACCTATAAAAAATATTACTATCACGATATTGTAGCTGTGTGGAGCGTTATAAAACGCGTTATAAAATGCTCTCTAATAGAGAGAATGAGAATGTGGACAGACTCAGCGGTAGTATTGGCATACGTTAGTGCACACCCATCAAAATGGAAACTATTTGTTTTAAATCGATTTTCCGAAATTCTAACAGTGGCTCCGAGAAATATATAGGTTCATGTAAGATCGACGAATAATCCTGCCGATCTACTTTCGCGAGATGTTTATCCTACAAAATTGATAAACAATGATATGTGGTGCATGGTCTGTCGTGGCTAAGATCTGGTGAAATCAGTAGCCAGATAGTGATAAATGATGCCAATTCGGATGACATGAGTCACTCGCTTAACGAAGAATTACGAGTTTTACTGAATGTAGTGGCAAGGTACCATCCAGCCAACGTTCTTAAAATTTTAATTAAGGAAAAGTCATCATTTTATCAAGTGGTGAGAATAATAGCAATGGTGCATTGCTTTATTTTCAGATGGCGAAGAAACAAAACTAGCAGTAACGAGATGTTTTTAAACACAAACGAACTAAAAATATCTGAGGTGTTGGTGATAAAATACGTGCAAAAGGTCAACTTGTGAGAAGATATTAAAGCAATAAAAGCAAATTATGAGTTGTCATCTAGATCAACAATAAAAAGCTTGGCGCCATTTTTGGATGGAGATGATATTTTGAGAGTAGGAGGCCGACTTAAAATTGTCATATGTGAATGTGATGCAAAACATCAAATATTGCTTCCAAAATCATGAAGATGGAGTAAATTGATGATGATCCATTTTCACAAGAAATATATTAATCCAGATGCTGCATTAGCATTTAGATGCTGCGTTAGCATTCGCGTCTGCAATACTAGATTGCTTAAAACCAGGAGCGTAGTGAATCAAGTCATCCGAGTCGTCTGAGAGTGTGTAACATGTCGTAAGTACAAAGCAGAGTCAAATAATATCCAAGTCAAATAATGAGACAATTACCAAAGTCAAGACTCACAGGTACGAGAGCTTTTACTAACAGAGAGATTGATTATGCCAGACTCATCAGCATTGCCAGTAAAAAGGGTTGTGGAGCAAAAATGACAAAGAGCTACATTGCGGTTTCCATATTATGTACTACTACAAAGGCAATATACTTAAATCTGGTAACTGACCTGACAAGCAATGCATTTATTGTTTGTCTCAAACGTCTTGTTAGTCGAAGAGAGGTTCCAGTAAGTATGTACAGCGACAATGCCAGAAATTTTGTTGGAGTGTAAGAAAAATTGGAAAAAATAGTTTCACTACATGATGGAGGGATGCGTGTGATCCTACAAGTCGAAGCTGCTACCAATTGCTATATTACGCACTTGGCATTTTATACCACCCTTAGCTCCACACTTAGAAGTTTGTGGGATTCAGCTCTTAAATCCGCAAAGAACCACTTAAAGAAAACAAATGGATCAACACATCTGACATTCAAAAAAATGTCAACTTTATTATGTTTAATCGAAGCAATACTAAGCTCACGGCCTTTGGTAGCACAGTTTGATAATGATGCGTCTTATGAAGCTACTAAAACTAAATATTCTCGTATTTACAGGTGCTTATATGGAGTGGCAGTCATTCTTTGATGTATTCAGCTCCACCATTTCTGAAAGAATAAATCTGACTGGTGCTCAGAAATTTCAGTATATACGAGAATTATTAAACGGAGAACCACTGGCACTTATTTGGCACCTTGCAGTCACTGATGCAAATTACAACGAAGCTCTGCAGAAGCTGATTCTACAATATGACAGAAAGCTTTACACAGTAAACGCATTTATAAAAACGTCCATAGAGCAGCCACCTATATCACAAACAAAGAGCTGCGAGTCTTCAAAAGTTTGCAAGCGTTAGTCGCAGATGCAAAAGTTTTGGGAATTCGAAAAAATACCCCATGAATCGGGTAGGTTCGAGCAAAAATCTTACAAAATATTATATTCCACACCATGGAGAATTAAAAGAAAGCCGTACGACAATTCAGCTAAGACTTGTGTTTGGCGCATCCGTTAAGTCATCGACGGGTGTTACACTAAACGATATTCTTATGATCGGACCGAGGGTCCAACCGACTTTCGACACCATTTTATTAAAGTTCTGACATCAAATTGTGATATGTGGAGTTTTCGAGAAAATGTATACACACGTGTGGGTACAGCAAGATGATCAACGACATCAAAATATATTATGGCAAAACTGGTTTTATCAACAACCAGACACCTATACCAATTAAAAACACTTACATATGGCACCGCACCTGCAGTGTATCTATAGCAACCCACAGTTTATAGAAGATTGGTAAACAATTGCTTACATGCCAACCTGAAGCACCCCAGGTGAGATTATACACGACATTTATGTAAACGGTATATGATGACTGAAGTAGACCAATGACGAAGAGCTTCGATCGTTCATCAGAGTCAAATAACCGAGAAAGAATCAGTTAAAACCATTAGAAATAATTTGGGTGCTCCAGTAGTTTTAGGCATTTAATGGGATCCAATAAAAGATTTGTTTAAACTCACAAAGAACCTACCTTAGCGAGATGACCACAGTAAGAGAACATTACTATCAGATACTAGTCGAACTTTTGATTCATTACGCTTTTTATCTATCTCCAATAATCATTCAAGTGAAGGTCCTATTTGAAACCCTCTGGATTAAGAGCTTAGACTGGTTTGATGGTATTAAAACATTTTGGCAGATCACCCCACAAAAGCAAGTTACTTAAGTTGAATCCATTTATTGACAAACAGAGCATCCAAGTATTCAAGTATGATCATAAAAGCGGTCGCATTTAAAACTATACAGCAAAATAAGGGCAGTTAAATGCATAATAAGGGACGTACAACTATTAAACGACCACCCTGGAGCAAGTCTACTGACCAGTATAGTTAGACAAAAGTATTGGATAATCCAAGCCAAGGTACTATTAAAAGAAGTAGTGCGCAAGAGTATTAACTGCGTAGGGCAAAATTCATTCCACAAGGTGGGTGTGGATTGTTTTGGACCATTTAAGATCACGCCAATACAAAAGAGAGGCCAGGTACTTATGAAAACGTATGTTTACATATTTGTATGTTGAAACAAAAAGGTAGTGCACATTAAAGCCGTATGCAATCAGATAACCGAGAGCTTTTTCGCAGCAATAAGCAAGTTTACAGCACGCAAACAAATATGCCAAACTCTATACTCCAACATCAACACAAATTTTGTGGGGGCAAACAATTATTTGAAGGAATTATTCTAATTTTCATTGCAAATTGCCTCAGCACTGCTAAAATGTAAAATTGAATGGAAGTTTATTCCCCGAGATACCTTCAATGGAAGAATTTGTAAAAAACCTGACTAAAATAGAAGCACTACTTAATCAAGACTGATAGCTACATCACAAGCTGAATACATTGATTGTTAAACAATGTTTATGCGATTGTTAAACCGTTCTATGACCAATACGTCCCGGAAAGTACTAAGTTCAGCAATGACGTTAAAACGAGCTTGAATATAGCAGAATCCAAAGTATTTGTGGAAATAAAAGCAGTAGCTTTCTATAGAATGAGGTGATCTAGCCAAGTAACTGCATCCTCCTAAATTGGAAATAACGAAAAACAAAAAATCTAACTAATGAATGGTGCAGTAATCTCGATTGATAAACCGGACACATGCATTCCAATGTTGTCACTTTATTGCTATTTTTTTAACCATTTTTGTGTGATCCTAACAAAATGTTTACATTTTTGAGTTTTCGTTATTTTGTGTGCTTCCAGGGAATTCGACGAATATTTTAACGTTGTTTGTGTGTTGTGGTTCTTAAAATATATACATTTTTTATGCTGTGTTTGTTTCAAATCTTCCCTCGAACGTTATGGGATATATGTATATATCGAAATCTTTGTTCTAACAAAACGTAAATGTTTTCGTAACGAAATTGAATAGAGCAAAGTTATGCCTGCCATTTAGATTATATTATATACTATATGAATTCACGTAATTTATACTGTCAAGATACGCGCAGAGTTTTATATGAATTTTAAAAGAAACAGACATAAAGTGAATTTTGTTTTTGCAAAAGAGGGTGGTTGTCCACCCACACAAATGCGACCAAGTGACGTGGTATACACATACACTCTCAAATAAAATTTTATTGTTATTGTTGTAATTATTTTTGATAACACGAGCAATATTTGAAAATGTGTATTCCTCCACCGCATGATGGTATTTATGCATTATATACTATACTATATTTTCCGGTTATTGTTACGATACGTTGTATTTATGAAAAAATCGGATTTTCCATATTTTTGTTTGTGTTATGTTCGAATTTTTATTCTTTTTTTTTTTGTAAATGGAATTTTAAATTTCGTTTACGTCAAATTTTGATAAGAACGAAAAATATTGTATTTATGCCTTAAAACCAGAAAATCTTTCCGTGCCTTAGAAACGACAACTTCTTAGTGTCATACATATAATATTATACTGATAATGGAACATATATTTAGGTTTATGATAGAGAGATATCATTATACTAAATTAGATTCATTGTTAATTTTTTTTTGTGTTCTCTCAAGATACGCTGCTCAAAAATTTTATAATGTGTTATCTCGTGTAAATATATGTGCGCTTACGGTGGATTGCTTTAAGGAATTTTTCGTTTAAATTGCGTTTATGCTTCGATTATGGTATTAAAAATGAAGAATTGTTGATGTGCGATTATAAAGACGAGATTTTTTTTAACGATTATTGGAATTTAAATAAAACTTTTTTAAAGTATCATTTAATACAAGGCAATTTAAATTTTAAATTCGTATTATATGATACGATAATCATTTTGGCTTTAGGGTAAATTTGAGAAAATATTTTTTTAGGAACGAGAAGAAGGCAAATTATGCGTTTGTATTTAACTCGTTAATTTGAATCTGTAGGGTATTATCTCATCACGTTATAATGTTTATATAGCAGTGATTATCTCCACTAGATTTATGCGCGATGATGGAATTTAATGAATCAAATTTATGTAGAATGTTTACTGATTGTATGGAATAATTTATATGAATTTAAAATTTAATTGCGAGCACACAAAATTTTGAGCCTCGTGTTTAACCGACATTCAATTAAAGATCTAAAATTTTAAATTTGTTGATTATCTTTTGTTCTGAAACAATCTTAAAATGTAGTATGATAGGCTCTGTTCAACCCACTCTATGTTCTGTGTCATCGGTCGAATAGTTTTTGTTAAGTCCCTAGTTTGATGGTCGCCTTGATCTCAAATGAATAAAAAGAGTTTAAGTACTTGTTTCTTGCCCCGGTGCCCAAATTTGAAGTAAATAAACGTTCATTGAATTGACCACCAACAACGTTCACAAATTTGCAACAAGTGGTTCAAAAGTTATCTTTAGTGATGCCGTAAGGGACACGTTTACGGTATTTTTATCATAGTTTAGTTTTTTACTTTTATGTTCTGTAATTGGAAAATTGTTGGTATAGTTACCTACTTCGGGAGTATACTTAGAAATCCATAAAAAATCCAGATCATGTACTTCATGCATGTAAATTTATGAATTTAGTAAGTGTTGGTAAAAAATAAACATAACCGTAAAAATAAATGGAGCCATAAATGTGATTCTAAGGGGTCATATAAATCAGATAAAGTTATCGATGACCTTAAACCTTACATCTTGTGGAGTAAATTAATTATTGCTTTAACAGGTTCCACGGTTCTATACAACATATGGCAACAAATCAAACCTACAGACAAACATAATACTACTGCAACAAGTAATCATGATGTGTAAACAAGTAATACGTTAGTCTTTATAGCTTTATCTATATGCAATTTGGATAATCGATGAGTCATTAGAAGAAAGGGTGGTAAATATTCTACTTTAACAAGTACCTTTAACGTCCATTCAAAATACCGAGATCCAATCACCTGATCATGAGCAAGCAATAAATCAGACCAAAATACCTGCAACGCCAATCGCTGGGAGTGGAATGCTATTTGCTTCGAGAATAATCCTGCTATGAGATAAACCCTCTTGTTATAAACTGGAAACGCCAGTTGAATTTTGTTTTAACTCCTAAAGTCCCGGCAATAGCCCCACCTATACCCACCAATGATACCCAGTATGATGACTTTGTCCGGATACTGGTAACCATCAAATTATCTATTACCATTAAATTATCTATCAGTGTGCTCGGTGCTATGGTTTTGGTAGATGGTGCTATGGTTTCATAGTTTCCCTTCAGTTGTGCGTGGACTACTTTTAAGAATTATTAGGCTTACAAATGTTCCAATTATGGATCATACGCCTAAAAATCTATACCATAATAAAAGACCTGCTCCCTGGCGCAGGTCTTTTATTATGGTCTAGATTTTTTAACCTAGATTTTGGGATAACCCCAAAAATTTTGTCATTATGTATAATTATTTTACCCCTATACTTCCGACAGTGATGGCAAGTATCACGTTTTTTCAAAGATTGACCAGAAAAATAGATAAAATAATATTGTCGTTGGTTTATAAGCAAAAGCATTAAAGCAACAGTACTAAGCCGTATCACCCGTGATTCAAAAACTCTTTTACTTGACCCTGCCTCCACCAGAGGAGTGGTTATTTCCAATACAATGTAAGATAGAAATTTGTTTGCTGTGCAAAGGAGAGCTATGACGCGAAAGTTTTTGCAATTTGGGTCATCTCTTTTTTTTAATAATAAGGCGCAACGCGGAAACCTTCCATTGATCATGCATAACTTTGCTTTGCCATATACTTATCGAATAACCTCAAAATTATAGTTCCGCAAAGAGTTCCCTTCGAGTATCAAGAGCTCGGCATTAATGCAATCAACCCCAGAGGAACGATTTTCTTAGTCCCTCCATGGCATCCCGCAGTTTAGATATCCCTTCAGTTTATTTTTGACAACTTTCAAACGCAGCATTTGACACTTGTTAAAGTAATTGAAAAAAAATCGATTGACTAAATAAAAGCAAGTGACGAGCACTGCCTCGATGTTAGCAAAGAACTTTCCATCCTGATCCCAAATGGCGATAGATTTAGATTTAAAAGTATGGTGCTGTTCGGTGACTCATTTAAACAAGTTATACAAGATATGTCTTCATTGCTGAGCGTTTGTACTTTTAAGACTTCAGTCTTCCACCATCCACGCTTTTTCGTCTACAAATTCGATTGGAGGTTCTTTTAGCATGGACCGTTTTGTTCTTCTGTGTGATTGTAAAACGTATTCACGCTTTTTATAGGCTGTATTATGTTGCTTGACAGCAACACGAGACTCCTCATCAAACCAATTATTTTTGGGTCTAATTTTTACTATACCTAGTGCCTATGGACAGCACCGACAATCGAAGCTTTCTCGGTGGCTGGTTTTTAAAATGCTGCTAGCAACCATATTATAATCTTGTGTTTTCTCATCTTCGTTTATCAATCCTTCACAGTTGAAACGTAAGTTTACATTTCCTGTGATCCCCGATTTTTTTTTATCCTAAACGGTACGATCTTTAACAGTAAATTTTTTTAAGGATGCGGGTATAGGCATCGATTCAACCTTTGTCTAGTCGCTTTCTAGGATAATAATAGAATACTGTGGTAGAATTCTGAGGATAATATGCTCGTTAGACATCTTTTACGAAGAATAGGAATACCTCCTTACTACGGAGTTGCTAATATTAAAATATAAAAGTTAACTTTCCTTTACATTGAGGAACAAAATAAGACATGAATAACTTCCGGACAGAGTATTTCTTACAAGAATCAAACTCATGCTGAGAACCATTCTATAGTAACATCTTTTTATTTAATCGTTTCGCCAACACCACACCAATACACCCATTAGGTTTATAATACATTCAACAAAAATTCGAAGAATAAAAACGATAAAAATTCAAATAACTTGAAAGCTCACACCCAATACATGATATGCCATAAAAATAAAAAATCCATGCTTTTATTACATGGCCATTAAATTTATCGAAAACAAAAGCACTAAAAAAGACGACCGACCAGGAGCTTAAAATGCTATGATTCAATTATTATTATTAATATTTTCATTGTTATATTATGTTGGTTATTATGTAAAATAATATCGAAAAAAGCATTAAAATATGTAAATCATTTATTTTGTAAAATTTTGCCAAAAATTTTTATTATTTTTTTTTTATTGTTGGAAATAGTTTTTTGTTATGCTAATTTGCATCTTAAACATTATTTCATCATAAACATTATTACTTTTTAATTTTCATAAATTGTTTTGTTATTATATTATATTATAAAAATATGTTTTATGTAAATTGTAAAAGCTTATTATTTTTCCATCTATATATACGCATGTATATGTGCCAAAATGAAATATGGTAAAATTCTTAGAAAATTAATTTTTAAAATATATTTTTGAATATATCAGTATATATATATATATATATATATATATATATATATATATATATATATATATATATATATATATATATTTATATATATATATATATATATATATATATATATATATATATATATATATATATATATATATATATATATATAAATATATATATATATATATATATATATATATATATATATATATATATATATATATATATATATAAATAAAATATATCAGTGAAATGATTTTCCCATGTTTTGAGTAACGGTTTGATGCGAACATACGGATTTCCATCCCGATCCTGAATGACAATAGACACAACATGTCTCAATAATAACATGAAAACCTTACCGTGCGCATTTCCAGGTGATCGATAGAGGAATACCAATTTATTGATTGGTAGGAGGAAATAAAGTACCTCCTAAATGTTTGGGGTTAGTCTTAGGAGTCTTTCGAGGCAAACGCAATTCTCATAAAGTTGTTTCTTAGTGTAGTGGTAGCGACAGGGCAATGCATCCTAGAATGTAGCTAGGTAACTTTCACAACCTTGAAATGGTGGAAAATCCATTGTTTCAAGATTTGGTGGAACAACATACGCCAAGAGCAGCGTGGCCAAGAGGGAATCTAGTTGTCAATATGTGAACTCTGGATACCAGGCAACCTCCGGTTTTTATTTTGCCTACCCAAATATACCGATCTTTGCTGCGAGTGACCTTGATCTCTCGGTCACTCGTGGGAATTCATATGAACTCAAAATATACAAATACTAATACTCAAGTATAAATATACAGAGTAATGTATCTTCGTTGAAAAGCATCAACTTTGCCAGCTGTTGAGCTTGGGATCGGGCACCACAACCATTGGTGTTGGTATTGGAAACATGTCCCTCAACTCCAGTGAATGGGTTAAGCTCAACTACTTCGAAAGAAGATGTCTTTCAAGTCACCCTCGAAATCTTCAACACGTACTTTTGACAAAATACGTCTTGTTCTTATGGTAAGCGAGCAGTTCTTTTAGTTGCTTTGGAATCCGCTAAACTGCCTGCCAAAAAACTAAAAGTGGGCTTTATTCAGTTAAAGCCTCTTTTAGAAAAATAGCAAGCAATGTTAGGCTATAGGTTTCTCATCTTATTATCTCAATTAAAACCCTCTCGGTATGGAACAAATGGCAAACATACAAGAGTGTATCATTAATCTTATTATTGAAATAAAAGGACCAACTTGTAAGCCACAACTCCTTGGTTCTTTCCGGAAAACAGAATGGCTTTTTTTGTATGTTTCGATCATGCCACAGCAGAATATTTGAGGAACAATTTCAATAAACTAACGGTAAAATGTAATCTGAACAAGACTTTGGTAAAAGATAATGATTTTCCTCGTCCAAACATCATTATAGAGGGTTATTCCTACAGAGCCTTAGCCTTGTCGTTTCCTTGTCTAGCGAGGAAATTCTTGCTACCATAGTCGCGTAGAATAATGATCTAACGGCCAACTCCTGGAAGATACTGTAGTGAACGACAACTGGTGCACTTGTTCATTTGGTTATGGCCATAGGCGATTCTTCCATAAAAACACTGCGCGAATCCAAGGGGAACATTGCATACAGTTTCAGGCTCGTTCTTAACAGCGATTTTCCCCTCCACCAACCAAACCACTGAAGTAAATCCAGCATGGGGAATACTTTATCAGCCCTATAGAAAGGAATACAAACGACAACAAGGGACATTTGAGAACAGCAGTACTGTAGAACATTCTGTTCGTGCTGCCTTTGTCCGGAGAACGATCAATGTATTTTTCCGCAACTCCTACTTTAGTATTTTTGATACCAGTTAGGTTGCTATCCATGGAAGACACTACAAGTCAATGGCAACCACTTCGGGAATTAAACTAGGGGCGCACGAGATGATACTGGAAGACGTGGCAGCAACAAGCCAAATTCCGCAAAGCAGTCAGCTGACAAGCAGCAAGGAGCGGAGACTTCCTTAATCTAATAAGCAAGTAGGGTTGTCACCATTAGGTTATACTACAAGCTAACCTCCATCTGCAAAAGAACCCTCGGATACCTTTTGCAAAGGTTTACTCAATCATATTTAACCGTTTGCCTCATCCATGAATCTTAAGTTAGTGGAGATAAAATTAGAGGTCTTCACTTTAAGTGTAAGTTCATATAATTTGATTCATATATTTCGACGATCACAGGGAAAAAATTCCGCGAACCGCAATATTTATTTCATCTAATATAAACGTTCTTCCAATTTCAGAGTTCATCACTAAGGAGTAGCAGTAAACCTGGAAATACCGACTGGCAGGGAGTGCAGGATATAGTGTGTGCCGCGGCGTACTTTCCTAAGGGCTCAGTAAATATTATACAGGATCTGGAGAATTTCATCAACCGAAAAAACAAATAATTAATAATAGGATGCGATCCAAATGCACATCATATCATTCGGGTAGTAGCGACACAAATGGCAGAGTTGAGTCCCTTTTAATTTATCTTATGAATAGTCTCATAGACTTTAAAAAAAGGTCTAATCCCACTTTCATTAACACGATGTGGCAAGGGGTGCTTGACCTCTCTTTGTCGAGTCAGTTTATTTCCAATTTTGTCGCAAACTTACATAAATTAAACAAAGCTCTTTTGTTGGACCACATGCACATCAGGTTCAATATACTGGGAGTGACCATACAAGCGATAGAGCGTCTCATTCTTTGTTTTACGAACTGTAAGACATTCAGGTATATTTTATTCATTAAAGCGGACATGCTGCCAACATCTCTGAATTCAATAAGTGACCTAAAAACTGCAGCTTGTTGGCTTATTGATGTGCTCCTATCTGAATACGAAAGAAACTGTAAAGCGCCTAATGTTGTGGTTATTCGCAAAGTTCCACGGTGGAATGAACAACTGAACTACTTCTGTAAGATGGTTAAGAAATTATTTAATATGGTAAAGCACTCTAATGAGTGGAATTAATATAGGCAAGCCCCAACAAATTACAACACTGAACCAAGGCATTTCGACCGACTTCCATTACCTCCTTTCAGCCACCCAAGGCTTGAGGCGCTGATAGAATCTTCCCAGTCTTCCTTCAAAGGGGCTTGGACTTGATTACTCCAGCTCTGGTAGCTTTATTTAGAACTATCTTCAATTTGGGTAACAAACCACAGGCTCGGGGCTAAGTCAATTTGGTTTTTTATTCCAAAGCTTGGCAATTGGCCAAGTGAACGCCCTAAGTCCCTTCAACCTATCAGTCTTACTTCGTTTATTCTCAAAACTGTGAAACGACTGGTAGATATTCAAATCAGAGACTGCTTAACTATATCCAGACCACTGCATCCAAATCAATTCGCCTACAGATAAGGCCAATCCATCGAGGAGGCGCTGCATCTACTTGTTACCAAGGTTAAAGCGGCCTACCGCCCGAAAAATATTGCACTGTGTGATTTTTTGGATATTGAGAGAGCTTTTGACAATACTGGATATGACTCAATTGCTATGGTAGAGGAACCACTGGCTTGGTTCCATGTTAGTTAGTAGGAAGATTACTCCCAAACTAGGTTATGAGTGGGTCACGATTACGGCAGTAAACAGATGCCTGCAAGGCGATGTGCAGTCACTTTTTCTGTGGTCTCTTGTGAATTATGAGTTACTTGATGAGCTACATCTACTCGGTTATGGCGCTGGGTGTACATCATGATAGTGAGTTTTCTGGGTGTACATCATGATAGTGAGGTCAATTGTTACCTATGGGACCATAGTTTGGTGCCATATGATACAGCAAAAAAAATATTATGAATAAACTAATTGCAGAGGCTACCATGTCTCGGAATCATAGGTGCTATGGGCATTTGCCCTACGGCGGTAATGGAAGTCCTTATCGTACTCACTCCGCTTCATATATACATCAGCAAATCAATTGTTACTTGTGTAGCTAAATAACTGCTAGTGAATCAATATAGTCATAATGATCATATGAGTTTCTTGGATATTTTGAATGCATTTTTAGTCTTAGATATGTTCTTTAGAGTCCTGACGTGATACCCAAAGAACTCTTCTTTGGCAGGAATTTTGTGGTAACAGTCATTAATAGAACAGGCTAGTCTGATTCACGAAAGTCAGGAAACTGACTTGTAACTTATGACATTTCCAAGGCATCAACGGAACATTTGGGTGAGACTTTAGGTTTTAACCTCATTGTAATCATGTCTTTTGACGTTTCGGAGCTAGCTAGGTTCTTCCAATCCACTATTAGAAACTCGCACATTTCTTTTTTGTATTTAAGACATTGCACATAGGATTTGGTTATGAAACTCGTTTGTGATCCAAAATCTAATACCGCTCGGTTTAGTGTTACTCTCCCCAAACGGTCGACTGCATAAACTGCTATTTTGAATGTAATGATTGTTAATCATTTCAAACAATGTTGAAGTGTGCTGTGGTTTTTACCGAAATTTTCGCATCGGTATTTGGGGGTGCATCTGGATATGGTGCTTATAGACATCTGGGTGCATCTGGATATGGTGCCTATGACTGGTGCTTATAGAGAGTTAAAGGAGCGATTAGTGGTTATTGTAAAATGTTTTCTATCAATTGTGGTCATTGCCTGAAACTTATCTCAATGAAATAGTTAATGACCTTTCTTTGACACATCACGTGACGTCTTTGTACCGGAACTTAAATGATGTCAACTGGAAGTTGACATCATTGATTCCTTAGTATTGATTCGTCTTCTAAATAACTTCAAGGATTCAGAGGATTTGGGATTAACTGTATCTGCAGAATGCTCTGCCTATAGGTTACCTTAAATGTTGCTTCTAGTTTCTAGAGTAGGATGTAGATAAGTCATAGTTCATGTGTTTCGTTTACTTCACTAAGTGATTGAAGTCATCGGATAACCTTCATCAGATGTGTCCACTAAACATTTTATGTTAGCGGCAGAAGGATGATGAATTACATTTTATTTGATGGACTTTCGGATAAACGAATTTTCCATTGCTCTTTTCCAACATATTTAGCGTTCCGATATTTTTTTCTTCAGTTACCGTAATGTGGTTCAACAAAACCGCACCTTCTGCTCGAAGAAGCCTTTTTATAGGAATTGAATTTTTTGTAAAATTTTTAAATAAGGTAACCCTGTGATCAAAAATGATTGCCACTCTCAGTAATCTCTAGAGAAAGATGAAATATGTATATTTGGCAACGTTACTTGAGACCCATTTATGTTTCATTATTAGAAGTGTCTAAATTGATAACACCTTTGCTTAGACCATTTTGTACGAATCCAACGATGTAACGATGAGAGGGCAGAATAATAACTCTCATCTTAGTTTCGATCGCTATCTTCGTTTGGGTCGGCCGTTAAAATGTTAAATTTAAGTTCTCTGAATTCTTTCTTCTTTCTTCTTCAATGAAAATATTAGTCATAAATTTCCCAATTTTAACCGATTTGTCATTATGTATTTTATAACCGACCAAATTTATATATCATAAAATATCCATAACATTAGCTACCCTTTCTAAATGTTCCCCACAATTTTGCAGTCGATTAGCAATAAATAAAATCAACTGAAGACCATTCAATTATTAAAAGATACGAATATGTTAAAATGAAACGTAAATATGTACGATTAAGATTGTCGAATGACTGTAATAAAACCGATTTAGATTGATTTACATTTTGAATAATCTTTTGGTGACATCAACAAGCCATAACCCGAATAAAATATTGTACATATCTGTATACTACAAACGTTTATTGGGGCATATATAAGAATATAAGTTTAGGCCATTAAAAAAATTTATACATCCCACAAATCATTGCACGTATCATATTTTATATAAAATCGTTATCTCAGCTTATCTCAAAATAGGGTAAGAGGAATGCCATACATTATGACCACAATGATCCCAAAAACTTTGTTCGTATATATAGATAAGTCGTATCTAGGCATTTTTATAATTTAGTTGTGTGTTGTCGAAAAAATTTTGAATTTAGGTTTCCTGTATACATGCTTTATACCAGATTATCACAAATTAGCTATCTGATTGGTAATTAACTAAAAGAAAATTTACGGTGTGTAACCGTTGTCTACTTGGTAAAACTACGACACCATAATAGCATATGTGCTGGTTGGTTTATTAGAGGATTACGATTAGAATATCGAAATGTATCGTATAATATGACCTTACGTACAAATATATCAAAGTTATAACTTTATATGTTGGAAATCTACTGTGGAAATTAGAAAGTAGATAAACGTGACTGAAATGTTACAAGAAATTTTTTATTTTTTTTTTATTTTCCCGTAAGGTTTTCAAAGTTTAAGGCCGGATAACAACAAAACTTATCCTTTTTCAATATTTTTTGTTTTATTTTTCCAATCCTTATTTTATCTGTTAGTATGTGGTTAGATACGTTATTTAGGATAAAAATAATAATGATGGAAATATTTTGCATATATGGGGTGACTCATTTATATGTTACTATGGGCACGTGTTTTAGAAAAGTAACAAAATTGGAGAAAATAAATCAAAACGAGGTTGACTTTTTGATATAATGATATTTCGAGGCAATATTAGTGAAAATGGTATAAGGTTAAACATTTTAACATTATGCCTCAACCAAGACTTTATTTCCAAAATCAATATAACTTTAGCTTGGTAAACGTTACAGTACTTAGTTAGACCAATAAAAATATGCAGACAAAACGGTCCAATTCCGATCTAATGTTCTAGATTAGAGCCGCTTTAAGAAAAGCATCGCTTTGCTTTTAATACAGATCCATTCTCCCAAGATACTTTTGAAGGGAATATGGTTTTATATAAATATGCGTACCATTCGCCGCACCCTTTTTTAGTGGATCGATATTTGTGGAGTAATATGTTCGAAACCATTTTCACTGAGACCCAGATGTGAGTCGGGTGGCTGTATTTTCCGCCATCTGCTCACTAAAGATAACGACAGAAAGAACTTGGATCATAACATTTAAAACAAGAGTATGTGTTGTCTCAGCAGACCGTTTTTAAGCAAAAAGGCCATTCTTTGCATTTTCTCTATCCTATTTTTGTGAGATGACTTGTCCAGTAATGGCTACAAAATTTCCCATTTGATGTTATACTTGGTCAAGAGTTACTAACAAAAGGTAACCAAAAATCGAGATTACTTTCAAAAATTCGATATTTTGATACATCAGCGCCTTGTTTGGGGCCACAAAATTAATATTCGTCAATAAAAAATTAGTTCTCAAATCTCTTAAAAACGTTAACCAAGTTGCCATCTATTTGACAATACCCTGAATTTACAAAGGAAATTTATTATATCAACAGATGCTAGTGACGCCGTTATATGCACTGTTTTATCACAATACATTGATATAGGTATTGACTTATCAATCCCTTATGCCAGTCGTAAGCCCAACAAGGCTGATAGAAATAATCCTACTGTAATTATGAGGAACTCAAGGAATCAAACTATCCGGAAACCATACAAAATTTAAACCTGGAAATGCTAATAACTTACTATACCCTTACCTGTCATCTTAATAATAAAATCAATAGAAAGCAATGACGACATTCTCGCTATTTGCTAATCTAGTTGCTTCCAACACTTCAAAGATGTATCTCCAAATAAATAAAAAATGCCACATAGCAGTTTTTTTATAGAAAAAAGCTACTAGGACAAGATTGGCATGCCTTAGTGAAGTATTTATATGAGGGTAGAAACAAAGAAACACGACACGATGCCATTTAAGTTTTCAATCTTAAAAATAGATAAGTATTAAAATATATATAAATCCACAGCACAGTTCTAGTGAGCCTTTGTAAGTCTCAGTTTGACTATACTTGAAAATATAGGTATAATCATTATGTAAACATCCCTTTTGGCATAGGAAGTACACTGCCAAGTTTAAACAGATGATCAATAAACAAAGCTACAATCACATCTGAAAGTGATGTCTAAAAGTACACTTTAGGCTTGTTAGCACATAAATTAAAATTATACAGGTTTTTTATTATTAACATATGCATTTTTTGTATCAAAGCTCTTGTAATGAAAGCAATAGTATAGGTTGAGTCTAACGAGTCTAACGCTTGGTATATATGGCTCCAAACACGATCATTTACATGCTTGTTAAGTTTCCTTCAGCCACGAGAACGGGAATTTGATAAAAATCCCTGATGTCCTTCATGAAGTAAAAAGACAAAGATAACGGTGGTCACATTCTGCAGTCAATTCGTTTTCTGCAGCCAACATAACCAAGCGATGTAGCAGCTACGTTGGCCATTAATATAACAAATTTTATTCCAGCTCATACTCCTCACTTCTGGAGTATTTGGTAAATGGTAATAAATCCAGAAATATTTTATCTGGAAACTCTGGAACCTCCGAATACCACCAATTATTAATTATAAGAAACGTAGCAACGTGTTCATTACACGTTCTTAGCCAAAATTGAGGGAATATAATTGTTTACTATTAAAAACTAAACAGCTCCATGTTACATAGCAGAAGTTCAAACTATGCAAGTTACCAACCACTGAATAACCCAAGAAAATGATGTTGAAAATGAATTTGGTGATAGAAATTCAACCAGCAACAATGATGCAATGATGAAATGGTGCAATATTCTCTGTATGATGCCATCTGGGACTTCGTAATGGTCCATCTAAATAAGGCTTTTTACCCAGTCCAAAGTGACAGATTTTTAGGAATTAGGCAAGCTCTAAAATAGTGGCAATGAAATGGATGTCACTTTTTTATTACAACTAAATATCTTCTGGTAAAAATTATAAGAACTTTCAAAATGGCTAGACTGATTTACAATCGGATTGTATGGAGCTGCTTTAACTACCAAGTCATCTACCCACCAAATCAACTATAGATACAAAACAATTTAGTGCCATAAAATGGTTAACTGTTTGAAAGCAATTCACCCAGGTAGGTGAACAATAAATTTTGAGACTCAGTTGGTTTTGTGTTTGAGTACATTTTTCAAGTATTTTGCCGAAAGCGAAACTGGAAGATATGATTCTTAATTTGAAACAACTATCAACGATGTGAATCATATTTTGGCTCTTTTGAAATATCAAACAATTATACAGTCGACCACCAAGTTATCAGCTCAAGTTGTTTACCGATTTAGTGATGACTTTCGGTTGGGTATTGATCAACACACCATATTAGAAAATGACCAAAAGATAAACTGCTGTCAGAAACAATGGAAGTGATGGCAAACCAACTGGTTTCAACACAAACGAAAATACAACAAACAACCGATGAATTCCATGATAAGAATTATATCATAAGACCGAATAATAATAAAATGGAAGTGAACTGCTCAAATGATCACTCTTTAATTTCGTCAACCTGAAACAATGGAAAATACTACTACAGCTACGAATGAAACAGTAGAGAATAATACAATACCGAGTTAAAACGAACATACCGGTGGGTGAAAAAGACTAAACAATTTAGTATGAAAAAGTAAACCGTTCCATTTGATAACACTCCCACGCACGTGGCATACTTACTCTCGATTGCAAAAAATTCAAGTCCCGGTCTTTGAGTGCAAATTTTCAACATAGCCATATTATCGTGCTATGGTTTGGTAGTTAAAAGATCTCAACTAAAATACCACAGTTTGATGAGCTGAAGAGGATTTTGAATACCCGCATTAAAACTTTATAGCCAATTGCTTAAAACAAGTCAGCATCATTCACCTTCAAAACAACGAAAAATGACGTAAGATATAACAGTGAATATGTCATGTCATCACGAAAGAGTAAATTACTCTACCTTCAAAATATAAAACAAGTTGATATTGGCAATGGAAACAACATCATCACCGTTTGCATGGTTTATGATGATAATCATATACTCATCGCAAACGTCGTTTGGCCACATATTCAACATATTCCATTGGCAGATTTCGAATTCTACTAAACACTTAAAATAGACCTAGTTTTAGGAAGTGAAGTTTATGCTGACATAATCCTCGATGGACTGCAAAAACTTTACACAATTGGAAAGACAATTTATGAGAAGTTCAATAAACGGTATTTTTCAAGAAGCCAAATTTCAACTTCGAAAATGGGCTGGCAATAATGAACAATTGCTACTATCCATTCCTGAAGATGATCGTGAGATAAATATCGTCTTAGCACTAAACTCAGTTGAGTCAATCAAAACTCTTGGCATTTATTGGCAGCCCTCTGAAAACACGTTTGGATTCAAGTTCGACTTTGATGCGCCAACCGAAATGAGCAAATCACTTACAAAACGTAATATCTTATCGACAATAGCTCAATTGTTCGACCCGCTCGATTTTATCTCATCTGTATAATATAACCAGCAAAATTGATTGTGCAGGATTTGTGAATTGAAAATTAAGATTGGGATGATGCAATCTCAGACAGTTTACGAGAAAAATGGGATAAGTACATTCGTGACCTCAAATATAAAAAGCAGATTAAAGTTTCACATTGGATAGCCACTACGAGTACATCAAAACTTAAACACTTGAACTACATGCATTGTCTGTTGCATCAAACAAAGCCTATGTAATATGTATTTATCTGCGGGTGTCCTCCGACAATAAAATGTATATCTGCCCCCTGCTATTCTCGAAATCAAAGTTAGCTCCAATCAACGCGCCATCAATACCTCGACTAGAGCTAATGGGTGCAGAATTATTAACCAACTTCATTATTTGCAACTTCCACAAAAGCCAACAGTGTATGTTTCTTCGGTTGCTTTTTTGCAGCAACCGATGGAAGAATGGCAATTTTCGTAATTTCAAGTCAAAGGCCGTGTTTTTTTTTGATATCGGAGAAATCGGAGAGATCAGAGAGATTATTTATCGGATATATCTGATAATTTTTTTCTCCGATTTTTATCTATCAGGTCGAAAAAAATATTTTTTGTGTTATTTTTTAGTACCAAAAATAATAAATTATTTTATGAATTTCAGCATTAAACTCCCTAAATTAAAGTTTTATTTGTCACCTGATAGCTCAACATTAATCGGAGTCGCCATTTTAGAATTTACTAAAAAATATAAAATAATCTGTACATTTTTTCAGAGTAAAAAGATCGTATCCGATAATTATCGGAGCGTAAAAAAAAACGACACAGAGAGATAATTTTTTTCTCGGATATTAAAAAAAAACGCATATCTGAAAATTTAACAGTGAATTTATCTCTCCGATTTCTCCGATATCAAAAAAAAACAGACCCAAAGGCTATAACGACACGGAAGAGCAGCGGTTTTACGTATACTTAAAATCATCCTAATGGACCAGTTACAACTCCTACAGAGGTTTTCGTAGTGTAATAAATTGATTCGTTTTACTGCTCTTCTGCAATTATTTATAGTAGGCTGCACCACAAAAAAAAACAAATCTTGCTTTCACGTTCAGGTAACTAAATATGGCACGTAATCACTGGATCAGAATCGTTCAACAACACGAATTTTGTGAAGAATAATATGCGTTGTTGCATGAGAAATTGTTATCCACGAAGAGCAAGTAATTGAAGTTAAATAATTTTTTTAGACGACTAACAAATTATTACAGTAAAGGGTCGATTGAAAATTCTTTACTAAGCTATGATGAAAAATTTCCAATCATACTAACATCAAAAAGTGAGTTTACTAATATGCTAATCCATGAATTTCATTAAAGGACATCGGATGGTGAAGCCCAATAAGTGTTGACTTGCATTTGCAAGCAATTTTGGATTAACAACGCTAGAAATACGGTTCTTTTCTTACTACAAAATTTTTTAAATGCTCCGTTTACGAGTCAAAACTGCCGTTCACTCATTTATCAGCCAACAAACACTTCACCGGAAGCACAATGTACGAAATAATACAATTCACTAATCGAACGAAAAAAAATATTTATGCAAACTTTACCTTGCAGGTTTCACAGCAACCGAAACCAAATTATAATTAATATATTGACTACAACCGAGTCGTGGTGGTATAACGACTATTCAGAATGCGTAAACGAAGTAAATGCCAAGCAAATCATATTAATTATTTCATTTAAAGCTAGCAGAAAATTCAGTTCGATGTGAACGCAAGAAGGATCACCAACCTTAACCTATGTACTTCGCAAAATTAAGTACTGCGCAATATAAAATGAATAGATGCCACGTATTTCAGCGGTGACGCTATTTAGTGACATTTTAAGTGGGATAGCCGGTTAACTCAATAACTAATATCTGCAGTAAATATGTATGTTTTGGATTGAGGCAATATTCAAAACATAATATATACTGTAGATATCAGTTCGTTAGACGCGTGCAAGTTACCTTATTTTTCAGTATCAAAACCTAGATTTTTTTATGTATAGAGGTATCATCGTGTGCAACTAAATTTATGTTCAATTCATTTCACTAACAATAGACTCAGGTACTATACAGTATTATAAGCATATCAATGTAGTAATTTATTGACTAACTAAACAATATTTATGAATTCAAGGTACATATCTTATTTCATCCCGATAAATTTATTTCGGTCCTTTGTTCAGTGAACTATCGAACATATCAAGAAGAAGAGCATGTTGTTGATTAAATTTGGGTCAGTATTTTATTTGATTTATCGAGGGTAAAAAAAGTAAAAAAGGACTTTTTGATTTTCGTTTGTTTGGATAATTTTTAAGATACACATATGAAGAAAACTAAACGTGATGTAAATGGTATATCCAAGAAGTTAAGATGCGAAACAAACGGTTGAACGGCTTAATTATCACAATACTAAAGAGTTTAATTATTTCAGTAAGAACTTATTGTTATATACTACTATGAGTAAAAATTGTAGTTGTACCTCCTCAAATCTGAAATATTTCAAAAATACTATGGTTCCGACGCCAGGTAAAGATAAACTAGATCTTTTTCAAGATTTTTTATTGATGATTGTATTATTCGCATGTTCTGCAAATATATTCGAAAGAAAGACATTTACCATATTAATGATGAAATTAGATATTATTGCATTTAAATACCCGCTGTTAGTCTGGCCTTGGTGAAACCGAACACATGACTTTATATATTTATTACGGGTAGATTCACGATAAGTGCATTGTATACCTAAATATGAATTTGTATTACAACTGGCCTTTTTAGTAATAGCATCGAGATTCGAAATGAAAAAAATTCTATTTCTCTTTGTTTCGTTGTCGAAAACCAAAGAAATAATGCGATAACAACACAATAGTTGTTGTTGTTGTCAATTTATATTGACAACAACAATGACTGAATGTAAAAGTTGACATTTAGGGGTAATAGCATCACATACCCAAATTAGTTTGAAAATAATTTTAAATTGTTAGGTTATTGAAATAATTGTAAACTGATTAATATTTTAGGGATGTATATATATATATATATATATATATATATATATATATATATATATATATATATATATATATTTATATTTATATTATATATATATATATATATATATATATATATATATATATATATATATATATATATATACAGGGTGTCCGGTAAAGAATGTATAAGCCAGAAACACCTTATAGTAAAAGTATTGGGTGTACTGTAATGCAGTTATTTGAATTTTTTTTATTTATTTACACTACTTTGCGTTCCTGTAAACCTACAAATAAATGGAATCCATCGGTTTTACGGCACTATAATATTTTTCATGGACCATACCAACAGATATGCAGTAAATCAATTAGTGGCTGATGTAATTGTTTGGAAATAAAAATTTCAATTTCAATTTTAATCATGAAATGTGGTAAATATTTTTTTTTGTGGAAGTTAAGAGTACGAGATAAAAAAAATATGAAAGCCTAAGCGACCAACCATTTTTAAAATAGCGCTTTAATACAGATTTAAAATTCGTATAATATAAATAATACATCCTCTTATCTAATGTAAATACGAAGTTATTACTATTAAATGTAGACGAAATAAATTTGGCTAAATAAAAACAATTTTAATTCTTAAAAAACAACGCATCACAGTGATAATCTTTGTTTTTCCATCGCTTGTTTGTGCAAGACAAGGAGAGTTTAAGTTATTTAAGTGTGAGTGAGTGAGAAATGTAATTATTTAGTGCGTCAATCGAATTTTTTGACATTGCATGTGTTAAATTTCGCAATTTGATTGGACTATTATTTTTGCGTACTAATTTGAAGTTTGTTTGGCAAAATACCACGTAAATATAATACACGTCACAGGAATATGTAAATATGCATTTTATTTATAGTGAGTGCAGAGGAAATGTAAATACATTTGCAGGCCTTTTTAGGGAAAGATATACCCTAACGTGTGTCACCCGAATAATCATGTATTCATCAGAGTCCACGGATGTTACTTGAGAGGAAGAATAACTGGGAGCAGTGTAGGTGGTACCTTCACTGCTCTAAATCTATTAATAGATCGATACCTTGGGATCGCAAAATCGAGCGTACATCGTGTTTTGAAAATATAAGTCCCACCCTTAACATATTACGTGCAACCAAGGACTACAACGCAAGATTGTTTTTCTGCCAACAGATGCTAGTGAAATAAGAAGTAGATACATAATTATTTATAAATATTAAGTGGCATTATGACTCATCGGTGAAGAGAGATGGATTTTTTCAAAAACACAGCCGGCAACTTTTGATTATGCATTTATTTCAAGGGAACAGATCCCAGTACTAGTTTAAATTGCATTAGTGGACTGGCCTATTCAACAAAATGGTAATTGGGTCATTTAAACTCCCCGGGCACTTATGTGGTAATTTACAAAATTTATTGGAAGAGGACCCGAGGAAGAAATGCAATACTATTGGTTCCAGAATGATAATTGTCCTGCGTACTATAAAGTAAACTTCCGTACTTACTTGAATGATTTTGCCCATTTTATGACATCCTTGTCCTCCGAACATAAATTCGTTGGATTTTTTTTTTATATTGGGGTTGCTTTAAAGTAGAATTCTACTCATAACCGATCAGAAATTTACTAAAGTTAAGTCCCCGTGACCAGAAAGCCGCTTTAAAAATTACACAGCGGCGTTATGCGCAACTTCTCAAAAAAGATTTCATTCGTAAATATCACGTTTGTATCGAGGAGTTAGTGGCAGATAATTTAAGCATTTACGTTAAATTTTCAGTTTTATCACTGTGTTACGTTATTTTTTATGGTTAAGGCCACATTAAATTATAAAAATGGCGTAGATATCGAAAACTATTCCAAATTGCGAGCATTTAAATATCACACAGCAAAATTTTTTAGGGTTTTCGATAAAGCACAAATCGATTTGTTTTTAAATTTTGCTCCCTATAAGACATATTTAATGATGAAGATAAGCTTTAAAACTTAAAGATAATATATATTCTTATTGTTTGGCATTTTCCTTGCAGGTTGTTTTAATACTGAGAGTGGTGGGTGCATGTCGTTGCGATGAACTAGTCCATTTTGTAAAAAATGTCATTAAAGACACTCAATAAGCTTTGTTGCAGAAAATGCTTTACTTTTCGCCCAGAAAATTTAGAAGAATAAAGTCTTTCTTTAAAATACAAAGGTAGAGTATGTCATCGGGTAGTAGTTGGCAATTAGTAGCATTGCAAAAGAAGTGGAATTTCATTTAAATTTAAAAAATGCAGGTAAATACACCGGCCATTGCGTGCGTCGGACTTCAGCTACACTCCTTGTTGATTCTGGCTATGACTTCACTTGCCTTAAAAGGCATAATAATTGGAAATCTAATATTGTAGCTGGGGATACTTAGAAGATTCCACAGCAAATAAAACAAACACTGCTATACAAATATTATGATCCGATGAAATTATTACAAGCTACAGTACTAGTACCAGTTACAACACTAATCATGAAAATACAACCGCTCATGATACTTTAGAAAATGAGGAAATCATTGCTGCATAAATATTACGGATTAAAAGGATTAAAAGTGTAGCTTAGCAACGGGAACCGCTCAGAACTGGACATTTTAAAACAGGATATTTCAAAATAGGATTTGACAAAACGAGGTACAAAACTGGATATATAAAATTGGATATTTCAATACGAGATAAGGTGCAAAACGAGATATGGTACAAAACTGGATATTTCAAAACAGGATATTTCGACAAGTAATTTAAACTTAAAATGATTTTTTAGGAAAGTTCTGGAATATGGCCAATTAGGAAGGAACTCGGCGAGTTCTTAACCGATTTTGGTAAAATTCGATATGTAAGATGGAAATAGGATTTTAAAATGATTTTTTGGAAAAGTTCTGGAATATGGCCAGGAACGAAGGAACTCGGTGTGTTCTTAACCGATTATGATGAAATTCAATAAGTAGGATTAAAATGGGATTTAAAAATGATTTTTTTAGGAAAGTTCTGGAATATGGCCAATTAGGAAGGAACTCGGCGAGTTCTTAATTTGAAGAAATTCGATATGTAGGATAAAAAATTAGATTTAAAAATGATTTTTTGGGAAAGTTCTGGAATTTGGCTAGTTAGGAAGGAACTCGGCGAGTTCGATCTGTAGGATAAAAATGGGATTTTAAAATGATTTGTTGGGAAAGTTCTGGAATTAGACCAGTAAGGTTCCATACTTGAATATTTCTAAGGAGAGAAATATAATTTTCCTTCACTTAATGTTTTTTTTAATTGCTTCTTGTCTCATCTTATTAAAATAATCATTGACTTGATCGAGTTTACTGTCAGTAAAATGTATCTTCATCTATTTTTTATTCTTCTACTTAATAAAACTTTTCTTCACTTTAGAGAATCTATGTGAGAAAAATTAATTAATTTTCATCAACATTTTCATTATACATATCAAATTTCATCATAATCGGTTAAGAACTCACCGAGATCCATCCTAATTGGCCATCTTCCAGAACTTTGCTAAAAAATCATTTTAAGCAACACAAGCATTTTTTTATAATAATAAGAAAAAGGCCAACTTTAATACAGTATTAAAACAAGATGCTTTTAAGACGTTGCGGGAGAAAAAATATTTACTTTACATTGCATGATTAAAATTGAAACTGAAATTTGTTTCCAAAAAGTACAACAGCCATTCATCTAATTTAATTAATATCTATTGGAATGGTCCATGAAGAACATTAAAGTGCTAAAAAGCAATGAATTTCATTTATTTGTGGCCATGGTTTACAAAAACGCAAAGTAGTGAGAAAAAACTGCATTATTTCAGCTACTACCAGGAAAGTATTTTTTTTTAGTGCACTTCTACTATGAGGTGTTTCAGGCTTATCCAATCTTTTGGAGACATCTGTTATATAATATATATATATATATATATATATATATATATATATATATATATATATATATATATATATATATATATATATATATATATATTCAGCGATTCCACATACGAAACCGATCAAAAAAAAGGAAATTTTGTCCTGACCCCTTTAGATTTTGATGAAACTTTTCAAAAATGTTCTCTATATTTAAAAAACATGAAAAATGATTTTTTTTTTGTGGCACTGTGTACTTTTTGACATTGGCGCACGGCGTTTTACGTTTTACTTTATTTTTCTTGAAAATGCTAATTTTTGAAGTCCTCTTTCTCAAAAACTACTTAACCGATTTGAATGTTTAATATCTCAAATGAAAGGAAATGAAAGGAAACAAATAAAAAAATAAAAAAAGTAGTCATATCTTTCATTTTTAAAATATGATTTTTTGAATATTATTAATATAATCTTTATTATTCAATATCAGAAAATTTTTGCTTTGAGCAAAATGAAAATTTTCTAATATCTAAAGATGTCTTATTAATTGGACAAAATCTATGATATTTATGAGTACCTGCTATTTGTTTTACTGAGCTATACCTAATTTATTTTTAATTTTTAAATTTCTACTTGAGAAGAAATAAGGAACAGGTGTTTCACCCGTATTTCCATCTTTCTAAAATTAGTTCATTATCTAAAAATCGAACGAAACAATAATAAAAATATCTTATCAAAAACGAGGACTAACCAAAATTTTTTGAAACTTACAAAATAAAGGCGGATCCAGATATTTTTGAAAGGATATTTGCCAACATAAATTCACAGCTTTAGTATTTGGTAAGGGCTTCTTTTAATTATTATTACTTCGGACAAAAAATGCAAGCGAGCCCAGAGATTTTAGAAAAAAAAAAAAAAAAATTTGCTTTAGTATTGAAAGTACTGAAGGTTTTATTATCCATAAAGTAGAAAGGGAAGCAGGCTTGTTGAAATCTGGGTTTCAAAACAAAATCAGTTTCAAGTAAATATGTTGATTTGTAAAATTTATGTCATTCGAAACGTAGAGTTTGAAGTTAAACAAAGTTAACACTCTAGTTTGAAGTTTTACAAAGGTGAAAATATCATATATTCAGTATGAAAGTTAAGTGTGTAAAGTGACATATAAACAAAGATTAATCATGAAGTCGAAAAGTCAATGATTATATATTTAATTTAGCTAATCTGCAAAGGATTACCATGAATAAGGTCAGACAATTTGCAAAAAATGCTATTTGGTGATTTATAAAAGTAAATCAAGTGGTGATAATGAAATAGGACCCTTTGGTTCACAAGTTTATATTAGTTTGGATCGAGAATGTTCACCTGCTTCTTCTGTAACTTCATCAAATGAGGAGCAATACATTCATCCGGAAATTTCATCATCCAACGATACTTTAAAATCAATGCACAGTTTATTTTATTTATTTATTTATTTATTATAATGAAGTTTAAACCTAAGTTTTTGTACAACATGCATATACACATAATTACATAAAGAAAACATAACCTAACATAGATAATCAAAAAAAAAAATAAAATTGGAAAACAAAATAAGATATGCACAATAAAATATATACAATAAATTACAAATAATATACACAAAAATTTACACTCTCCCAATCATATCATACAACTTCTTTTTAAAGATATTTACAGAACTTAAATTTTTAAGTTCAGTTGGCAAACTATTCCAAATAACAATTGCATTCACCAAACATGAGTCAATATAAATAGTAGTTCTGTTGCACGGCAAGTTAATATTTCTGGTACGCTGAGACTTTGAAAAATTAAATTTTTTATACAAATACAAAGGTAATTTCGAATTAATTACTCGAAAAATAAAAATAGCAATTCTACAATAAAAAAGCTCAAATAAACCACAACCAAGAATAGAATCCTTAAATACGGATATGTGATCAAACTTTCTAAGATTATGTACATACCGAGTACAATTGTTAAAAGTAACCTCAAGTAAGCGTTTAGAAGAACTGTCACAGTTATTAAAAATTACGTCACAATAAGTGAAAATAGGTAAACCATAGTTTTTATTAAATAAATGCGTAAACTTGTTGGACAAAATTTTTTTACCAACCTAAGTTTATACAAACTATAGCTTACTCGTTGGCATACCGACTCTACATGATCTACCCAAGACAGTTTTGAATTCAAAATAAGTCCCAAATTATTAACTTTTGGAACAAAAGTGATGAGATCATTGTCTAACAAAAGTGACGGTGTAAAGTTAACTGATTTGTTTCTGGAGAGTAATAAAGCTTTACTCTTACTTGGATTAAGTACAAGAGAATTATTTTTGGCCCATAAAGAAACGCATTTGAGGTCACAGTTAAGACACTGCACAACCTCGTTCAAATTAGAAATGTTACCACTAACATAAAGCTGCAAGTCATCAGCATAAAAATGAAACCGGCAATCATGAATGTGCCATGAAAAATCATTTATATAAATAGAAAAAAGCAAGGGACCAAGAATAGAACCCTGTGGAACTCCGGCAGCAACGTCACTAATAGTTGACCGTTTATCACTACACTGCACGAACTGCTTACGGTTGCTCAAATAAGAGTGCAATAAGCTTATCGACGAATTTGAAAATTTATAGTACAAAAAAAGTTTCTGAAGTAACTGGGTATGATTTACACTATCAAAAGCTTTCGAAAAATCCAAGAGAACTAATAAAGCAAACGAATTTTTTTTATCTAACATAGCAGATAAATCATCAATAATATGTAGCAATGCTGAGGTGGTACTATGACCAGATTTGAATCCTGATTGAAACTTACATAAAAAGTCAAACTTTTGAAGATGTTCATAAATTTGCTTTTGCATAATTCTCTCCATAACTTTAGAAAGGGCAAGTAAAATACTAATAGGACGAATATAACTAACGCTAGAAATTTTTTCTTTTTTTGGTAAAGGAATAATAGATGCAACTTTCCATAAATTTGGAAAAACTGATTTTGTCAAACACTGATTGATGATAAAAGTAACGTGTGGAAGAAATAGGTGGATAAATAATTTTAAAACTTTGAAATCAACCTCATCATATACTATCATATCCGATTTAACTGCTTGAATAGCCTTCAACACTGCAAACTCATCTACACAATCAAAACTAAAATCATCAATTTTGTTCATATTATCAAAACCAATATTAGGTAATGGTAAAACTCCTAAAGAGTTGCAAAATTTGCTGATAGACGTTAATATATCGTCAGGGGAAAATTCAATGATCGCATTACTAGCTGTGCATGAAATTCCAAGCTTTTTAAATTGTACCATATCTTTTTAGAATTAAATGCAGAATTTCCAAAATAAAAGTTTTGTTTAGTTTGATTAATCAATTTATTTGTTTTATTTCTAAAATATTTGAAAGATTTAAAGTCAAGTTCTAAACCGGATTTTTTATATTTTTTGAAAGCTAGATCTCTGCGTTTCATTATAAACAAAATATAAGTGTTTAGCCAAGGAGCAGTAGAGCATATATTAATACTTATCTTGCGAGGAATACAAATAGAACCTAAATGTAAAAGATTTGTATTAAAATCTTCAACTATGTCATTTACATTTGGATAAAACCAAAAATTTTCCCAACCAAGCGAAAAATAACTATTTGTAAAAAATTCATTATCAATTTCTTTATAATTTGGAACAACTTTATAAGATATTTTAGCCCTAGCACGACATAACTTATAGTTAGCAAAAATCAAGTTATGATCCGAAATACAAGGAACAGCGCATTGTTCATAAGATATAATATTATGTTTATTTAGATCAAACACCATAATTAAATCTAGAATACTGTTAATCCTTGTAGGTTCAAATGGTAAAAAGTATAAATTATTTATATTTAAACAAATAGTTAGAGAATTATTGACTACCATATTATAATTAAAATCACCAAACCAAATCATTTTAACATACCGCGGCAAAAAATCTTCAAAAATAGCATTTATATTCGTGATATCATCACTTGCTATAGGGGGTGGGTTATAAATTACCAACAAAAAATTTTTACCAAAATAACCTATATACTCAGAAGCCAAAAATTCAATTTTACCAAACGAACCAGAAGATACTAATTTAATTTTAAATGAGACCGAAAATATAAACCAACACCACCACCTGATCTAGAAAGACGATCACAACGTAACAACTTGTAATTATTTATGGAAAGAGACTTGTTTGTAATTTTATTAGTCTCAGACAAAGCAAAAACATCAAATTGCCGAACATGTAACATAATATTAATCTCGTCGAAATGTTTCACCAAACTACGAACATTTAAATGACAACATTTTAATGAAAAATTATCAAATTCCTGCAAGTTGTCATTTGGAAGGGTTTTACTATTTAAACTATCACTTAAACTATTGCAGGGTTGAAATTTTGAATAGGATTCCGAATTTTGGCTCGTGAGGGTCCTGATGTCCAAAAATTTAAATCAAACGGTCGAATGAACATACCAGTTGGCCAGGTATTAGGATTAAGTGCTTTTTCCCGAAATTCAGCATTAACACCCAATTTAAAACAAATATATTCTAAATTTTGTAGTTCACAATTTTTAGGGATGAGTTTGCCAATTTTGCAGTTCTCGGAACCCAAACAAGTATTCGCCATTAATAAGACATCCTTCTCCAAGGTATCAGGCTCAAACCTGGATAGATGAATCCAAAACTTTGGTTCAATAGTTTTAATACCTAGACAAGTATGTATACTGTTAGTTCCACAAAAAGATTTACGGTACTTGAGCATATTTTCGTAACGATTGTAAGGTATTTTTGATGAACTAGTTTCACCAATTTTGGCGACCTTACAGAATTAGTAGGCACAGCATTATTAGCATCAGTATCCTCATTATCAGATGATAAAGCACTGATAATACGAGCAGTTGAAGGCAAAGTTTCCAAGAGGGCTGTTTTACTATTACAAATCACCTTTTTTGATGATGAAAAAAGATCACCTTTTTTGATGATGATAAAATTTTCAACAGTTCTCCTTTAGTACACAAAAAAAATGGCAAGTGAAAATTATAAACAACAAAAATTTCAAGAAGTTTCAGCGGAAATTTCTGAGGAAATGTTTATGCTTCCGTGCAGTTCCAGGCATGCCGATAGTGACATACCAGCCGATAGTATTGAAATGATTCAACAATTACGAGAAAAATATGAAATGTCTACAACAACAAATGAAAACTATATGATTTTAATATCGGTACCACAAAGCTGGTCTGTTCGTAAAATTTATGATGAGTTTGGTGTGTCTTATTATATGGCAAATAGAGCAAAACAGGTTCAAAAAGAAATATATATATATATATATATATATATATATATATATATATATATATATATATATATATATTTATATATAAATATACATATATATATATACATATATATATATATATATATATATATATATATATATATATATATATATATATATATATATATATATATATTATATATATATATATATATATATATATATATATATATGTATATATATATATATATATATATATATATAATATATATATATATATATATATATATATATATATATATATATATATATATATATATATATATATATATATATATATGTATATATATATATATATATATATATATATATATATATATATATATATATATATATATATATATATATGTATATATATATATATATATAATATATATATATATATATATATATATATATATATATATATATATATATAATATATATATATATATATATATATATATATATATATATATATATATATATATATATATATATATATATATATATATATATATATATATATATATAATATATATATATAATATATTAGTTTTTAAGAACGTTTATTGTATTAAAGATTTGCTAAAATCAAGATTTCACCCAGTATCTTCAAAAAAACTTTTTAGCGCAGATACAAAAATATTGTAAAAAATAGGGATTTACTAAAAGGAAAACTTTATACATTTCAACATAAAAATTAAGGCTGTAACGGATAAACTTAACAAATTAAATGATTATTTTATTATATACGCTAATAACAATAAAATGTCTACTTTATTGTTAATAAATCTGTTAATGCTCAATAGCATCATTTTTTCTGCGTTCCGCTCTTAACCCTGTTTAACATTAAATTATACATATTTACGAGTATTATATCCTTTTCCATATTTGTAAAAAAATAAATAAAAACATATAAGAATAAATGGTCGCGACATAAAAAAGGACACAACGCAAATAAGAAATGGACAAAAGTTTTTTTGGCCAACAAATTATGAGAACAATTTAATCGAATTACTGTGAAATTGTATAGTTAATTAGGTTTACTATATATACCAGAGAATGGAATATTTGATTCAGAAAATACGACTGTCTAAATAAATACGACTGATAATTAAATCTGAGAATTTAATTGAAATGTTCAAACCATTGCTTAAAATTTAACAGATGTTAACCTTAATAAATTATACTTGTGAAATAACCAGAACTTTAAAATTATCAGAAATTTATCGATTAGGTCAAGGACTATGGTTACTGGACACCATTTTTTTACTTACCAGTAAATAAGACAACTAACAAAATCATTACCGCCAAGTGGATTATTGTATCATGTATATAGTAATTTGTCTTCTGAAAAGTCAACAAATGGAGAGCCTCAGGTGTAAAAACTATTTTGGAAAAGAAATCGATAATAGTATGTCGGATATATAGTAAACGTATGCCAGTTACCGGCCAATTATAACAGCCAATTATTTGCATGTCATTTGAATTCACGCGCCTACTAATGCTAACCAATCCAAAGATAAACTCATTTTATAACAATTTGGTTTATCTGTATATCCATATCAAACCACGACGTCAGAACAGTGAATATTAGTGACATCAACGCTAGAACTGTTAAAAATTAGAATGGATAATGTGAAAATAAATGTCCTTTTTCGCTCACCATGAACTAGCGACTGATATTGAGGAAAGCATCATGTATTTGTAGATAAGATACGGTCTTTCTGTGACTAAGACATTCCTTCCTCATAAAACATTTACTAAGAATTCCTGACGCACTAGACATTACGAAGAATTTATTGTGTCAAACAATAAAATATTGATACGATATGTATCTAAATTATATCAGAGAGTAACGCCAACGCATCAAATCGAAAATTATTTAATATTACGACTTTTGTATCTAAACATTTGATTTGGATTTTCGAGTAATTCCACATTTTTCCAACATCCTAAGCATTTAACAGAACATATGTACGAGAATTCATTTTTGCAGATAAATGTTGTAAAAAGATACACGTAGGTAATTGCTTTTACACCTCTGTATAATTTCCTTCCGAGAATTTTAACATTTTGGAAAATTTTGAGCAGTCTAACTTTAGTTTAAAATTAAACAAACATTAACATGTATATATATATATATATATATATATTTATATATATATATATATATATATATATATATATATATATATATATATATATATATATATATATATATTTATATATATATATATATATATAATATATATATATATATATATATATATATATATATATATATATATATATATATATATATACATATATATATAACATTTATGTATCTATTATCCATAATCTATTCACATTAATAGCATTCGTCCCAAGGAAACTGCTTTGAAAGGTATTCTTGCATTATCAGAGTGCGCAGGAATTTGCCCGCACCTTATGATGATGTCGTGCAATCGAAAATTTCAATTATCATCGGGAATCTTATCCGACACAATTGCCCGCACCTTATGATGATTTCGTGCAATTGAATATTTCGATTTTCATCAGGAATCTCATCCTACAAATTAATTGTCTGCTCGTACCGTTATTAAGATATGCGTGTGAGGTAATCAGCGCTTTTGAAATTCAATGGTAGAATTGAAGGCCATTAAAAGCCACTAAATCTAGTCTACCACTAGATGTGGTCTTCGCCCGGTTGCACAGTTGTCATTGAGAGACGGGTTTTGCAAAAAATGGTCATTGCATCTGCGTATCGCTCTTTCATACTTAGCGGCAAACCTTCCCCGGTGGTTTTGTTCTGCATTTTCTATGTCATCGGCAATTCATTGACAAAATTCGGTTAGACATTTCTGCTGATGTGTTGACGAATAAAATTCAATTATTGGCTTCCACTTACAGATAAGAATCGACTATCCAATGTTGCGAAGCGAAAATGTTCCTACACTAATTCGCGGTTTGAATTTTTCTTTGATCACAGTTTGCTAGGTGACATATAGTTTGGTAAAATTTACTTCTGTTTAATTGACTCCACAATTCCAAACAATGCAACAAAATAAAACTTTAGTGAAAAATGCTGCTAACTGTGTTGAAAATCATACAGCATTTTATAGGGATTGCCCAGTATATCAAAGATTCAAAAGGCAAATAAATCTTTAACAACGAGTGAAGGGACGAATGCTTGAACTACATTCATCGGGTAAGCCAGAAGTAGGTTTCCTACGCCAGTATATTCTTAAGGGTAACGTTCCTAAAGTGCAACCTAGTAAAGAAGGCATTTCAGCGTGTTTAAAATTTTAATACTTTATCACGCTGCAGGATATGAACTCGCTAATGCAGATACTGGCAAAAAATTAAAAATAAATGTCCTAAAAATAGGCATATGGAAACGATGTTGCACTACACTAAGCAGAGATACAAGCATTTCTCATCGAGCATAATATTGACATACTGCTAAAATCTGAAACTCGCTTAACTCATAGGAACTACTTTAAAATGAATGAATACTTTATTTATGACCCAAGGATCCGAATGGCAAAGCACATGATGGCATACAACTGTATAAAAAAACTACAAGTTCATGGATTATTTTAGCCAGCTCGGCAGTAAATGTCTCGCTGGAAAACCAAACATACCAAACATACCCATTGCCAACTGGATATCAACTAACACCTGGATATCCCTCTTAATACACCAGCAAATATTGATGCAACATCAGAAAATCTAACACATATACTGAAATAATCAGCTGAAATATGGATACTTCCGCTATAAACACTACTGAAACCAATTATTGAACTGTAAACTAAATCGAATGTTAGGACCCCAAGATTTGCATTGCGGAAATAAGAAAACCAGTTTAAATGAGCTCGCTTAAGTCAACTGAGAGGACAGATTATTTTTTGTTCATTCAAGATGTTATCAACCTGATAAAACACAGTTCCCATTTCTTCGAACGTCAAGTTAACTTTGTGAGGTGATTTCAACAAATGAGTCTTCACTGATTTGACGGCTGCTTTCCAAAACCCACCGAAATGCGGGGAAGCTGGTAGAATGAAATACCACTCTAAGGCGTCGCTACTTAAGTAATCCGAAATGATATAATTGTGGTTTATATTTTGCATATTCTTACACGTCTCTTTCAAAATTGTTTTAGCTCCGACGAAATCCGATCCATTGTCGCTGTATATCTTTTCCGGAACACCTCTTCTTGCCGTGAATCTTCTCAGTGCTGCTCAGTGCTACCTCACTGGTAAGGTAGATTACGGGTTCTACGCATGCATGGCTTTTATTGCAAGGCAAACAAACATACATAAATATCCTTTAATGTAAATCCTTTAATGTGTGCAACCTCTTCCCTTTTTTGACGCAAAATAAAGAGGTCCTGCAAAATCAATACAAAATTCGGTTAGACATTTCTGCTTATGTGTTGATGAATAAAATTCAATTATTGTTCGTAAAAGTTCGTGTAGGGTTAACTCTTTCAGTAGGTAGATTGTCCATTAATTGCTTACTGGTTTTGCGAACATATTTAGCACATATCACGCAGTTTTTTAATATTGCCCTTACCTTGTTACGGCCATGGGTAATCAATAATTTTCCCGAATTAAATTATTACAGGATGTTTATTATCATATCTACAATCCGCGTTAAAAATTTAGCCCCCAACTATCAATATTCCGGTGGTATCAATGAATAGTGCCAAAGACACTAACTTAGACCTATTATCGACAGACTTGTTAAGTCGTAAGCTGTTTATCTCTTCACCAAACTGACTATCTTGTACCCATATAGAATACAAATAGTTTTTGCTTCTTTGATTTCACAGGTTTAGAGTTCACCGAAGTATCTGGTCCTTTAATTTCTGGTTTTTATGTTTGCAACAAATCGTTTAACATATGCTACAATTTTCAATATTTTTCTCAGATTTGATTTTCTTTCGAAAATTGCTTCTAACCAATCATTTTTAAAATTATTATTTTTAAATAAATTTTATTTTTACTAGACTCTGATTCCATCTTAGTTTTATTTAGAGTCAGAGATGGTTGAATTGTGAGCCAACATCCTTCAGATTCCTTTAGCCACTCTGGATCATACCACCATTGGTTGAGATTCACATGTGCTTTGGGATGTACTCCTCTGGATCCATGATCAGCTGGATTATAGTTTGATTTCACGTGTGACCAATTTTACCTGGGGAATTTCTCTAATATTTGGCTAATACGATTCGAAATAAAAGCCTTCCATTATGCCGGATAGTTCGACAATCAATATAATACAATGGCTGGTTATCAATTCTTTCATGGTGTCCATTAGCTTCGATAACAAATGAAATTCTCTTGATAGGTGCTACCTTGGTCTTAGATGTCAGCAAACTTATCGTTATTTTCCCCTTTGGATCTATTACTGGGCATAGATTACGGCCCAGTGTGCGTTTTCACTAGCATCGGTGAATCCATGTACTTGAATGTTCTCATGGTGTTTTGAGACTCAGTATTTTGATTTCATTAAACTCAATCATCTGTAGTGATTACCATAACTACAAAGGCTAGCTAGATCTTTACTGCAAGTTGGATCCCATAGGCTTGAATTATTGGACCGCCACTTTCATAATGTAAATCCACCCTTTTATAAAGTGTTTGTAATTTTTTCTTTGAGTTCCATCGCTCAACTCACTTCACTTGAAATCATCAACATAGAAATCGTTGAGAATATGATGTGAAATATTTTCGTCTCCATTGTCACGAGCTAGTTGTTGCAGAGTACGAATTGCTAAGTAAGAGAAGGAGGCAAACCCCAATGCCACTCTCGTTAATTTATGGTGTCGAATTTTTTGGTTTGGATTATCGAAGGATTCATAGGAAATTTGGATCTTCAGGTACAATCGTGACTTGGCGGTACATCTTTTCAATGTTCGCTGTTATTGCAATTTTATGACTTCTAAATCGTATTAGGATGGCTCAAAGCGTTGGTTGAATGATCGGTCCCACCATAAGCTTGTCGTTCAATAAAATTCCATTGGTGGTTTTGTTCGGATCGTCAAAAACCATTCGCCACTTTGTCGTAACACTGGTTGCTTTAATTACAAAATGATGAGGCAAATAAAACTGCTCGCGTAGCGGAGGGTTTGTAACTAGTTTCTGCTCTATTGACAAAAATCGTTGTGTGGTACCAATCAATGAGTTTCCCAATTTCGGCGACTCATTCTTGAATGGAAGTTTTACCATAAATGTGCCATCTTCTTGTCTTGCGTATGTCTGTGAGTGAAATTTTTTGCATGTTATATCTTTTGGTGAGTACTTAGTAGCATGTGGAATTTCTTCCAACTCTAAAAATCTTCTTAAAGTTTTGTCAATGTCTACATCTAATTGAAGGTTCCATGTCATGTAAGTTGATGATTCTATATATTGTGAGTTGATTTGATTTGACCGAAAACAATCCACCCGAACAAAGTTTTTTGCAAGATGATTGGATTAACGAGTGCAATATCCATAGGAGCTGGTTGCCAAACTCAGGATCAGCTAACTGCATATTTTGGAACAATTGTTTATCTCTGGATTCTATGTAGTATATGGAGGTAATCTCGAAGGCAGATGATTTATTATTAATGCATTCACTTCCACTTGCACTTCCGAACTATATAATGATCCCATTGTCAATATGATTTTGTCTTTGGTATTTACAAAACCAGGAGTTATGCTAGTTATGAGCTTATTGGCTCTTTGACGTTGCAACTGAAGCTTTTGTGCACAATTTTCGGATATGAATGAAGATTTTTTTCCGGAATCAAGCAATACTCTGCTTGTTCAAATTTGTCTTCAATTACAACACTGGCCGTTGGCAAACTAGCTGGTTTAAGTTCTACTTAAAGTTTTGGAGTGTTCAAGTTCAATATAGTGTTGTAGTTGCTGGAGTCGGCTGGTTGGTTTGGTTTAATATCTTCTTGTTTGATTTCAACTAAATTTGAAGCTCAGGATGCAAGGTATATTTCTTCAAGGTTCAAGGTATTGAATCTGGATCTTCACACTATGGAGGTATGATTAGACGCCAAACAATTAAAACTCAATTGTTTCTCTACAACTATTTGTTTCCGATTGGTCATTGCTAATTCTAAATACTTGTCGCATTTTCCCAGGTAATGCTCGTCTGAACAAAATGGAAATTTGCCGCATACAGATTGTGATGCTAACAAATTGAATCTTGTTGTTGACTTAGGCTGGTTTGTATGCAAATTATTGAAACTGTCAAGTACAACACTTCGTTTACTTAAGGAACGGAATAATATCTCTAAGGTAGGAAAATCATTTTGAAGTTTCAACAGCCAATGCTTCTTGTGAATCGTTATCCAGTTTATTCATTTAAATGTATATCAGCCAGGGATCATGAACTTCCGTCTTTTCCCCTAGTACCTTCAGACCTCGTATTACTTCATCGAATATGCCGGATAAATGTCTGATGGAACAACTGATGGAGCAACTTTGAGGTATTTTAGGTTGATCCATAAATTGTTTTAAGAGCGAGTAAACCATAAAATATACATATAATGATATATGTATGCAAGTTGGGGTATATGTTGGTGTCATATTCCCAAAGTGACTAGGTTATCGTTGAAAAATATGTTTTTTTTTTACGAATCTTTAAAATTCTTAAGCGGCTCGAAAGACAAATGTTTAACCTCTGGACCTGATGGGCTTGCTATTGGTTTAAAATCACAGGGTCCAGTATTAATCACCGCATCATTGAGTATCTCAATCCAATTTTGCCTACATGAATTGTCTACATGAAACTGGTTCAAGTTTGTTGTAGATTGTGTTCGATGTTCGATATTCGAAGAATTCTTCTTTGGTGAATAAAGGCCCATATTTAAAGTTTACATTATCACTTATTAAATTATAATTTTTTTTTAGTTTTTTTGAATCGTTTGCATTTAATTGTAAAACCCTTCACACAATTAAAACAATATAACAAAATTAAAAGCACTAAGACTGCAGTTGAAGAAGTTTCAATATGCAATAACCACGACTTTGTTGATCCGATGTCAAACGTTCGTAGTTACAATATATCGAAACATAAATACATTAGGTCTAATCACCCGTCCATCGAATTTATTTGCAAAAAAGATAAGCCTGATTCTTATTTCCAAATATTCCCGGTAGATGGGTGATTGGAAAAAATCGGCCAGCATGAAAACGGTGCACCCACGAATTTCAGCAGTATAACGAATTATTATATCTGCTCGAAATGGAAATTGCAAGTAATCCCAACGGTTGATGACCTAAGGCCTTTTTTCTATTAATATTAATTTACTTTAACAAAGTGTGGTTCATTTGTGCACCCCCATAACAAAACAAAAATACGGAAAAGTTCTTAATCAACTTGACACGCCTCCTAATCAAAGACACTTAACAATCAAGACCAATTTAAAAAATATAAAAAATTCTAAAATAATAATTTGTACAAATAAAAAAAAATAACTGACGTTCTTGACTTGGTTCTGGCAAAACGATTTTAACGAATACAAAATAAAAACACGTAATACAAAATGATCAATCACTGTCATAACCAAAACGGGTGTTCTTGGTTTGTGTTTGTGTATGAATAAGATTTTGCTTTCTTAACGAATCTATCGTGATTCGAGAATAATATTGAAAAATTTTCTATTCTACGAGTTTTATTTACAAAAAAAATAGAAAATTATTTCGTTCCGCTTTTGTATTCAATTCAATTGTCAAATGCAGTTCATGTCACATTATTTTAATTTTGTGTGAACGTTAACAACTTGTCTAAAATATATTATGCTAAACTAATTCTGATTTGATTATAGATTTTAACGTTTACAAAACCTGAACTGTTGCAAAACGGTGTGTGACCTGGTAAATTTTATCGTGGAAATCCTGTTAACGTTTTTCGTTTGATAAATAAAATGTCTGGCACAATTTTTCGTTTAATTCAATTTGAATTTATTTGTACGATCGATAAATGTCGTATAATTTTGGATTTTAACGATTTTGCACACAAAAAACCATTATATGTATGGTATACAAAGATAAGATTTTATATTTTGTATTTTTTTTTATGTAAGTACATGTCTAAGAATTTAACCCTTTTGTGTATGTTGGATGCGATATAAATACCCACATATTTTTCTTACTTAACATCTTTGAATATTTTATGAGACATATTTTTGTTTTATTGATTTAAGTCATACAAAGAACGTAACATTTTTTTTTACTGTATACAAACGAATAAATCGTTAGAATTTTATTTAGTCACGCACAAAAATAACGAATTCCAAAGTTTTTTTTTTTTTTTTTGATTTGATGAATTATTTTATTGAAGCATAAGTATATTGCCTCACACCCGGTTGTATGTCTATAGGACTGCTCAATACAAATTACTCAGATTAATTCACACTCAAATAATAATCTCGTATTCTTTTATTTTATTATTTAAAATTTACTCTATTAAAATCTTCTTCCGGAGCTTGCTCTTCGTATTGTTTTAACCCACCAGAAGAAGGCAAGTCGTAATCTACTCGAAAAGTGCTTGCCGCTCTAATATAAAGGTTGCAGCATCATTCGTTTAGGATCAGTTTAGGATCACCCAAAATCAAGAAAATGCAAGATGGTTAGCCTGTCAAAACTGTGAGAATTATGCCATAATTTAAAAGTTCCTAAAATCAGGAAAATGCATGATCTTTAGCCTATCAAAACTGTGAGGATTATGCCATAATTTAAAAGTTTTCAAAATCAGGAAAATACATGATGGTTAGCCCATCAAATATGTAAGATGTATGCCACATTTTCAAACTCCCATAATCAAGATAATGCATGATGGGTTAACCTATTAAAACTATGAGATTTATTCCACAATTTTAAAACTTCCAAAATTAAGAAAATGTATGGTGGTTAGTCCATAAAAACTGTGAGATTGATGCTACAATTTAAAAGTTTCCAAAATCTCGAAAATGCATGGTTATTCATGGCAAAACTGCGAGAATTAAGCCATAGTTAAAAATTCCCAAAATCAGGAAAATTTATGGTGGTTAGCCCATCAAAACTGTGAGATTTATGCCACAATTTCAAAATTCCAAAAATAAGGAAAATGCATGATGGTTAGCCTATCAAAACTGTGAGGATTATGCCATAATTTAAAAATTCCCAAAATCAGAAAAATGCATGATGGTTAGCCTTTCAAAACTTTGCGATTTATGCCACAATTTAAAAGTTCCCAAAATCAAGAAAATGCTAATGATTAGTCTATCAAAACTGTGAAATGTATGCCACAACTCCCAAAATCAAGATAATACAACAACAACACGCAGCCAGGGGTCCAACTGTACGAAAACAACAAATTTGTAAGAACTTTCTACCGTAATTACTGACCCATCAAATTAATTTAACTTTCTTTCAAAAATCAAAGTTTTGACATTTATATTTTTTTGTTTTTTTTTTTCGTTTGTTAAATTATATTTTTGCCCATCTAAATTATTGTCAGCTCATTGATTTTCTTCGTTTCGCCATTTCTGCTCCTCTAAATTTTTCTTTAAATCAACAGTGGAATGAGTTTTCCTTCCAACAGTATCCCATCTCCCAATGAGATTCACAATGATACGTCTAATAACGATTTAATGTCAATGACTGCACAACAACTACGAGATTATGTTGATGGTCAGATAAGGTTACGACAGACAACTAATGCAAATCTTACAAATACATTAACAATTAATTAAATACCAAACCCATCTGTACTCTCGGTAAATGAGCAATTTATACTTGCTATGCAACAAAATTACATCGCTCAGAGAGCCTTTAAGCCTCCACGACCTCCGTTTAGTCAAAATCCCATCGTATGGTTTAACATAATTGAACAATGCTTCGAACTCTCCAGCATGAGACTACAAAATATGGACATGCATTAGCTGCATTAGACTCTCGTCATCATGACACTTTTGAGGATCTTATTATAGGAGACAAAGGGAATAAACCCTATACTATTTTCAAGGAAGAAGTAATCCGTCGTGTCCTAGGAAAATCCGAAGAAGCTAAATTGAACAACATTCTTCACAGTTTAATACTCGGAGATCAAAAACCATCACAACTATTCAGCAAATTTCATTTAAACGCGGGACATTAATTCGATGACTGGTACTTTGTCAGCTTCGTCTAGTGCTTGCGGTGGTGAAGAATATACTGCTTCTAGTTTCAAAATCGATGAACGAATCACGAAACTTACTTCAATGGTTTCGGATTTGTATTTTTCTTTCAAAAATTTACGATCACGTTCTAATTCTCGCCAAAATCGACCCCGCTCTCCTTCTTAAAATAGAATTAACCCTAAATTTGATAAATGCCGTTATCACTTTAAATTTGGTCATAATGCAAGAAAAAGTGTTACCGGCTGTACATTTTTCCCAGTCGCGGCGAATGCAGATAAACAACACCTTTAAATTCACATCAATCACAGATGGTGGTCGTTGATGGACAATTTAATGGTGATTTTTTAACTATTTTCTTTTTGGCAACACTGATTTTTAAAGGTCACGTATGTTTCGTGTTTTGTGTCACTGTCAAATATCTTCAGTTTGATCTATAATCGTCTTACCAATGAACAACGCTTGCAAATCATTGAATTTTATTATCAAACTGCGTGCTCCGTTAGAAAGTTCATCGCGCGCTTCTTCCATTTTATGTTCAGTTTAATGGTCCCACTGACGCGGCTATTCGGGCTATTATGACTAAATTTCGCACCAAATTTACATTGTTGGACATTAAATCACCAACATGCTTACGTACAGTACGAACTGAAAAAAATATCGCAGCTGTATCGGCCAGTGTTAGTGATGACCATCAATTATCGATTCGGCGCCATTTGCAGTAATTAGGCTTCTGTTACTCAACAACGTGGACAATTGTGCAGAAGAAGGTGTAGAGGTTTAGGTGTAAAGCTTTACAAAATACAGTTGGTGCAAGAATTGAAGTCGAACGACCTACCACAACGCAGAATTTTTGGTGAATGGGCTCTTGAAAAGTTGGCGGAAGATATATTTTTTATCGAAAAATTGTGTTCAGTGATTAAACTCATTTTTGGCTGAATGGATTCGTAAATAAGCAGAATTGTCAATTTTGGAGTAAAGATCAGCCAGGAGCATTACAAGAGCTACCAATGCTCTTTGGTGCGGATTATGGGCTGGTGGCATCATTGGACCATACTTCTTTAAAGATGATGCGAATCGAAACGTAACTGTGAATGTTGAGAGCTACCGTGAGATGATATCCAAATTTTTTTGCCCAAAATGGAAGAGCTTGACTTGTATGACATGTGGTTTCAACAAGATGGTACCACATGCCACACAGCACGCGAAACAATGAACCAATTGAGAGGCAAGTTTGGTGAACACTTTATTTCACGTTTGGGACCAGTCAATTGGCCGCCTAGATCGTGCGATTTAACGCCTTTAGATTATTTTAGTGGGGCTATGTTAAAGCTATTGTCTATACTGACAAACCCGCTTCGATTGACGCATTGGAAGACATCATTGAATCATTTATTCGTGAGATACGAGCCGAAATGTTGGAAAGTGTATGCCAAAATTGGACTGTGCGGATGGACCATTTGAGGCGCAGTCGCGGTCAACATTTGCATGAAATAATTTTCAAACATTAAATTATATGGACAGCACTATCGATTCAAATAAAGATTTTATGCATTTTTTTTAATTGTATGTGCCTTTTTTTGAAAATATTTCCTATAGCTATTAAAAAATTACCCTTTACTAGCCGATTAGTTTAGTAGAAAATTTGCTGCAAAAAAGTTACGAGTTGTCACTGGAGAAGGATTTGAACACAATTTTGCATGAAAAACCGAAACTTCCGCAAAAATTTGTATTTTGAAAAAAAAAAATCAAAAATTAGTAATCGGCTAGTAAAGGGTAATTTTTTAATAGCTATAGGAAATATTTTCAAAAAAAGGCACATGAATTCTTGTAGTCAAGAAAAAAGTCACCTGAATTCTTGTAGTCAAAAAAGGACAGAGGATTATTGATCCGTTAACCTCCTTACATGTGAATGGTATTATTTCATACAACTCAGATCCAGCTTTATCATTTTTAGACTAGTCACAGTTACACCCAAAAATGACGGCGTAAGATAGGACGTTAAAAATTAACTGCGAAAGAGTTGGGAGAGCTTCGGCCTCAGAACAGATTGCAGAGTTCAGAAACAAAAAAAAAAAAAAACGATAACGAGCTTCTAGAATTATTATCAAGTGAAACAAATTTGGATTTCCAACAATTGTATAACACTCTTGTTTAACACAACTAAACCTATTTGATGTAATGTTTCGACAGCTGTACCTAGACCTGTGATCCCATTTAGTTTTTGGAAAACCATTTTTTGAATCATTTCATAATTTGTCATCTTGAAAACATCTATGATAAACAACCAGAAATACCTCAAAATGACAAACTCAATTTAAACATTTCAGATGAAACTAAATCAAAAAAATTTTCTTTCAACAATCAAACTGAAATTTTTTCATCCAAATCAAACAGAACAATGTCAAGCAGAATAGTGCAAACTCCATTAAGATTCCCAAATTATCGAATTCACTGCATTAGCATTAGCACATGAATAAGAATTAAAATCTTTAAAATATTTAACTTTTTTCTAAATTCTTAAAATTGTATTTCACAAACGTTTAATCGAATGTAAGGCCCAGATAAAGACTTTTGCACTAGTGACATCTGTTGGCATATTGCATATTGCACTATCAATATATCGAAAAGTTTAGTTTGAAAAGTCTTCTGAAACACACAGCACAAAACATATTTCAAACATGTATATGGCCGTAAAAATCAATTTTAAACGCACAGACATTTATGTTATATAGAAGGCTCTGGTTTTACACACATCGAAGTGAGTTATTTTTTACAAATTTATAGGGATTGACTGCGATCATCGATTTTCTTTTTGTACGATATATCAACTGCCAAAATATGGTATTGAATCTCGAAACTATATGTCGATGAGCGGTTGTCAGTTTTTGTAATCACACCATTCTTCTCTCCTATTGCTTCTGTACTCTAGTCTTATCGCCGCGAGTTTGAATTTTGATGTTGGTAATTTGCTTTATAATTTGTTGTTTGTTTTATTATTTTGTTCTGTAAAAGAGCAGAGCAATAATTTGAAGAAGATTGACTGGAAAGAAGACGTCCACACGTGTTGTTCAAATATCGGTTCATGAACGATATTTTGCCTCACTTTCACGAAATTTTTGACTTAAAAATTAATACCTTAAATAGAATTTCGTGATTTTTCAAATATCAAAATTGTCAAATAATCATTTTCTGGCGAAAGATTCTGTTGCAACAGAATATTAAATTCTGTTGTTGATTCCGTTTCTGTTGGAAATGTACTGAAATCGGTTTCTGTTTCTGGTTCTTGTCAAAGCTTTACTTAAACAGATGAGGTTCAAGTAGAATTTGAGTTGCGAATGATTCCTGTAGATGATCCTCAGAGTATCAAAAAGTTACAAGAAATTTTAAATGTGGAATTAGATGGTTTTAAGGTGAAACCAACGAAAATAAATTCCAAAGCAACAAAAAAACCTGATGTAGAGTTAGAAATATGTTGTGCAAAATTGGAAAATTTACGAGATATGATTTTTAAACTCGTACTTTGGTAAGGTCCAGCTTATTTAGATAACGTTTTGCTAACAATCCAATCACGTTTGCTGCATGTTCAATGGCGACTTGAACCTGTTTCTTCATCATGCGCCTATGCTTTGGCAGCATTAAAAGCATTGAAGTCTTGTAAAGACTTAATAACCACAGTCTGGACAAATATCTCCAACAACAATATCTCCTAATCTTCCATAGACAGTGCTTAGAGATAGAGCAAATGTTACAAAATCTATCTAATGTGCAGGAAGTAGTTAAAAAGACTAATATCAAACCGGCACCAACTTAGGTTCAAAGTAAAGTAGGTCCATCTTCACTTCATAACTCAGTAAGTAATCTTAATTTTCTTAGTGCAGTTGGGTTTGGTCAATCGTTATTGACACAAATCCAGCGGTTATCAGCTCAAATGTCTATCTTAGCTACACAACAACACGAGTTGCAAGTTAAGTTCGATCGACAACACTCAGAACGCATTGGTGTAAAAAAATGTTGTAATCATGCCTATGGCCACTTCAAGAGGTTATGATTTTAATGATAGCATTTCTAACACATTTCCGAGTAATGGACTTCCTAGTTATCAAATAATTAGGACAGTATTAGATCCTGCGACACGAACGGATGAAGCCAATAATTTCATACCGCAATTTAATAATGCTCCATCTATCAATATTCAAACAATCGCATCTACATCGCAAGTTCATAACCAAGAATATAATATTAAACAGCATCCTTCACAATCTAATCAACATTATCAGGATAAACCAAAAAGCCTGGTTCAATCAGATATGTCATTTCCTAGAGGATTGCCAGCGGATTTATTTATTCTACAAGAAAAAACTCTCGCGGGTACGATAAATATCTCACAACAATATTTAGTGGATGAAATTAGTTTTGTGTTGAAGAGACTCGAGTTACACTGGTATCACAGTTGGGCGTGTAAATTACACAATGTAATTTACTGGGTTTTTTGCATGTAAAATGTATGTAAAATGTAAACGATTATTTTATACATACTGTAAAATATAAATCAACTTTTTCATTACAATTATCGCCATCTGTTACCAAATCTCTTAATTAAAGAAAAATTGACTATATACTACAGTGTAGTGTATTTGTGTTTATTTATTGTGATATTTGTACATATGTATAAATGTAAAATAAAGTGCAACTTTCCTATGATAAGAAATATTTTGACAATGAAATCTTGACACCTGCTATCAATAAATGTAATTTGATGAACGCTTCGTTTTTCGTGAGAGTAGTTAGCATATGGAATTCCTTGAATGGTAACTGCTGGGTTTCAATAAGAATATTTTTCCCAAATTTAATTATTAATGTATTAATCAATTTATCTAGTATTAATTCTATGGTAAGGTTAGTATAATGGTTTTGCTGCAAACTTAGGTTATGAAAAATTATTAATTGTAATTAGAGTAAGAAAAATTAAATTGAATTAATAAAATTCACTACAGTTCCACGCTTAAATTCGATAATCATATTCGCTACCTCTTTACTACACTGGACATCAAAGGCATAATGCATAGGCATTTTATCGAATGGATAGAATAGGGCTAGTAATTTCAGGCATACATTTATTTGATGAGGGTGAGACGGGTAGTGATAATTTGGTTGATTTTGTCCTGTTTGAAATTAATAAAGATTTAAATTTAAAAGCCAGTCAAACAAGTATAGATTCACTTCATTCATTTCACTGCAGATAATTATTTTATTTATGATTAAACGTCAAATTGCAATTAGTTTTCCGCTACATATCGAAAGAAATATGCACTCTTAAAAATATTTTATTTTAGTTTATTCAAATGTAGCTAGATGGCACTATGTCACTAGTTGTTTATTTTGTCGAATATAAGAACTAGTTTAAGACGTAAACAGATGGCATTGTAGAAAGTTAGGTGATTTTTATAGTCTCAATGTAGATAACTAAAAGTTGAAAATAATTATGATTAACCATTTAAATAAAAGGTTTAATTGGATTTTCTAATGCAAGTTATTCTTATAAACAAATCTTTGTATCATTTATTCAATATTTTGAATTATTTCTGGACGGATTCTCGTTTATTAAATATAATTTACATATTTTTGTAAAATACACATTTTTTTGTAATTTACGTTATTTACATGTAAAATGGAGAAAACGTTTTTTACATGTAAAACGCCCAACCCTGACTGGTATTGAATTTACCACCGTAACAATTTCAAATTAACTTGAAATCAATTAAAACTTAATGTTTTTGTAACAATTTGAAGATCGGAGGACGGATGCAGAAATGCGTCAACAGTATTTGTGGGTATCGTAATGTTACTAGCAATCGTTGTCCTCGTTGTCGGGGAAACTTGTCGAGAGGCCAGTGGAGATCTGGGATCCCTGCACCTCATCAAATGACAGACCCTAGTCAAAAAGTGGAAAAGTCTGGTACCTGTTCAGCAACTGTAAATTCCATTATTAAAAGGAGTCGAAACGAATTTTCAAACTCCATATTCAACACGTTTGTAAATTATGATCATTCGTCTCACAATATCAAATTAAGCTCGTCTTAAATTTGGAAAACGTTACATCCTAATACAGCGTTTCCTTATTTTCCTTTTCAAACTGCTAAATTAACTGATTCTGTAATATCTAATAGTCCTTTGTCAACGAAATATAAAAGGAAACATTATAATAGGAACCAGCAAGAACGTTACCGTATATATTGACATAATAAAAGGTGATATAGATATGTCACTACAGATAATTCACGATAATTGAATTATGGCTTCGATAATTTTAGGGGCTGATTCTGAGAAATACATCACTAATCCTTTTATTAACTTGTTTCACATATCAATACTGCCAGTAGTGAAAAAAGGGAGTTTTCGGATATATTGTGGAAGAAATTATCTTTAACAATCAAACCCATAAGTTACGATTACACATTGTTCCAGATTTGACACCGTATTCCTAAAATTTCTCCGGTAGTTCAAAGTATGAATAGTGTAATCCCAGATGTTCAAGATTCTCAACAACATCAGCTTACATTTGACTAGAGGCAACAACTTAATCACATAATCAATGAATTTCCATCGTTAGTTGAATTGGGATCTGGCAAGACGTCATTGTTAACACATAATATTAAAATTCAAGAAGGCGTTGAGCCTGTTAAACAACGCTACTATTTCAATAACAAAAAACTACGGTATGAAAAATTTGACAGAATGATCACTCTCGGCGTAATCGAGATTAGTCAAAGTGCAAGATCCCTAATTACACTTGTGCATAAGGCGAGTGGAAAAGTGCGGCTATGTCTGGATGCCTGTAAACTGAACAAGTGTACGGTGAAGGATGCTTACCCAATTCCCCTTATCGAAGGGTTACTAGGGCGTTTGGAGATAAAAATGCCTTTTCGCTTAAACTTCTCAATATGGAGGCCCGAGAATATACAGAATTAACTTTTCCTGGGTGACCCTTGTATTAATTAACGGTCATGCCATTTTGGTTGTGTAATGCTCCGCAAACCATGTGTCGCCCTATGGATAAGGTAATCCCTACTGAACTGCACGATTCTATATTCACCTACCTGGATGACCCTCTTATAACTTCCATAAGCTTGGACGAGCCTTTTACATTGCTAGCATTAGTTACTCAACTTTTGAATAAAGGAGGATTTACAGTAAATATTGACAGATGTAAATTTTTACTTAAGGAAAAATTATACTTAATAGAAGCTTCAGTAAGAACCTCGCCGATTTAGCTGCTTCAATTACTGATCTTCTCAAAAAGAAAATAATAATAATTTTGACTTTCAATGCTCAGTCATCTTTTGAAAAATTAAAAGCTGCGCCGTCCAGTATTCCAGTATTAGCCCACACTAAATTTAATCGGCATTTCTCTTTCAAATGTGCAGCTACCCATAAGGGAATTGGAATTGTTTTAGTTTCCCAAACACTCAACGGCATTTAGAAGAACTATTCGGTAACTGAACTAGAGCGCCTTAATAAGGACCGTTATTACATAGAGGGTTATCCATTTACGATATACACAGACCTCGCGTCATTATGCTAGTAAATGACGCAAAAGGATTTATCAGGTAGCCTAGCTCGGTCAAGCTTAAAACTTCAATCTTATACCTTTGATATTTCAAATCGAAAAGGATAGGATAATACCATTGCTGATGCTTTGTCTCGTTCATTCGCAAAACTCTCAACTCGGAAGGAACAACCAGTTACTTGAAGCATTATGAAGTAGATATAAAAACCATTTCTCATTCTGACATTTGCGTGATTGAGGAAATATTGGAACCTTTTCCAGCAATACCTGATAAACAGTTATTACCGTTACACATCGATCTAGATTAATCGATCAACAGTTTATTAATAGTTTTATGGGTTTGCAGGCTCAAAATTGTAATTACTGTGTCAGGAAGTGAAAAACTATGGGACAGGTCAAGTATGGAACCAAATATATTGATAGATATTTTAGGTTCGAAGTTATTCGTGCCCGAAGAATTAGATCCTAGCTTACTTCAACAAGGTCACTGCTCGCCTTCGTCAGCTCTTATAGGTGTCACTAAAACACTGGAAAGATTGAAACGTCAGTTATATAACTAAGTGCTCGAACACGAAAATAAAATCTGAGAAATAAACTACAAGAGTAACGACCAGGACAAAATGTATTTGTCAGGTCTTTTGCTCAAAGTAGTGCTCCCAATAAATTTGCTGCTAAATTTTATCACAAATCTATTCCAGCTATATGGTGAAGGGAAAGATTTGTCATGTAGCTTATCATATGAACAATGAAAAGAGTAAACTAATAGGGTTGTATTATCTGAAAGTTATCCAAACTTAAACCTTTTGTGGTCCCACGATTTATAACAATGTTATCTTTTTAAATATGGTTTAATACCCCTGGGAAAAAAATTAAATAATAATATGTATTTTTTTCTTAGACTTCTCACATAATTATCATGAGTGCCAAGGGGCATGAAGTATCGGAAACTAATGACTCCTCCAAATGTGTGGACAATGCACCACGAAAATACAATAGATTTGTAAAAATTTTGGGAAACTGTAATTCCGTTAAACCAGATGAACTTTTATGGACGTTTGTTTACTCGTCTTTTGAAGATTTAAAAAACAAATAATAATATCCAAATTATAATTTATGGAGATATCCAATATTCCAAATTAAATTTTAATCGTTTTAATTAAATGTTTCCGCTATTTTATTACGCATTACTGATTTCGTCGAAATTCAATTTTGAAAATGAAGTATTCGATTGGAAAATATATAAATGAAAATTAAACGAAATTCATTCAATATAGGATGCGGACTTAGATATTTTATTAAAAATATTTAGAAACCAATATTGAAATGGAATGATGAACAAGTAATTTTTTAGTCTATATATTTATAATTTTGATTTCGTTTGAGTATTTTTTTAACATGATCGATTGATTTTGATACAATTCAAGCAATCCCCAAAGTTATTAACCTATTTTTTCGCCAATTTTTCAGCCATAACTTATAGAATGTCTTACTTTATATTTAGTTAAAGAATGTTTGTATAAAACAATTTAAGGTATCAGTCCATTGTTCAACAAATTTAACAACTACATTTTAGGACTTAAACCATAGATGTACCTCAGATGTACTACCATGTACGAGTAAAAAAAAATTCTTAATAGAACTTCGCTCAAATAAAAAAAAAAAAATATTGACCATATTTTTGTAACCAAATTAGAAAAATGTGTTCCAGAAATCAAACAGTGACGTTATCGAGTGCATAAATTTAATGTTAAAGTCAACATGTTAAAAAACAAATGTTGGAGCTATATAAAAAAAATCTTTTATGAAACATACATTTTTAACTAAAATCATCTATCTTACATCCCATAGGTGGGTAGCTAGCATATCATATAGGTAGACAAAGTTTCCTTAGGTAACTGAAATTAAATAAAAAATAGTAATTAAAAAATAGCCAAAGTTAAAAAAAAAATGAAAATTTCTTAAAAAAACAATTACAAATTAAAATAAAAATTTTAACGCATAGGATAACGCATTGGTAATCCAAGATTAATTAAATTAAACTCATAATATAATCTAAGATTCATAAACCCATGTTTATCAAAAGAGGTGACTAAACAATTCTCCGATCGCTTGGCGGACTTTTGGTTTTTAAAGCTCAACAGGCAACAAACACGCCAAAAATTTATGTAGAAAAAACTAAGGATAAACAAAGTCGCTGGAAACTCTCTCAAGGAAACTCGATGACCATAAAGTAAAGATCCTGTGTCTCAAGACCAAACTTAGCTTTACAGTAAAGAAAAGCTCAGCTATATTGGTATTGGATATCTTCAAGGGCCACCGGAAGCAAAGTTTATTTTTTGATAGCTACCAGCCATTAAAAGTGTGTGTAAACTTTGTTAACGCGTGCAACTAACTAACCTGCAAACACATCAATAAAACCATACAAATGGAATCAAGGACAATCCAAATTGTAAGACCCTATATCTATAGGCTACCAATAATCATCAATTAGACACTGCAAACGAAGATGAGAAAACACAATATAGAACTCTGGTTAGCAGTAGCATTGTGGAAGCAAACCACCGTTCTGATCATGTGAACATTATATAGAAGTTTTACAAATTTTAGTTATGTGGCAAGTGTGTCTAGGCATGGCGCTGATTTAAACCAAAACTAATTGGTTTGATGAAGAATGCCACCTTGCTGTCAAGGTGTCAAGGAATGTCATTTTGCCGTGGTAAAGCACAAAGCAAATTTGTAGACGGAAGTGAAAAGATGAAGTTTTAATGATACAACAACTCATTAATAAGCGCAGCTAACGTAACTTTAACAAGTCCTACTACTATTTGGGACGAGAATCGAAAATACAGACTGCAAAGATGAGTCATTTTTAGATGAATTCATAGTGGCTAAGTAGAGAATAAAATAGAATCATTCTGAGGTGCTTGATTGTGTCCATTCAGAATTCTTGGTATTTAGATGGGATACTTAATGAAACTGAGCTTTGGTATAGGCTTTTATTGCAAACGTTTCTATATTTTCGATTGGTTAACTGTTATGTGAAGCGGAATAAATAGAGACAATAATTAAATGAATAATTAAATTTGCTTAAGATTATAATTAATTATTTTTAAAGTAAATAAGGTAATGGTTTTAAATTTAAATTGGAAAGTAGGGTAATTGAACCGGAAGAGTCACAAAACTTTGTGACTTACTTAAAAAATTGCTATGATTTATGACACAAGAGAATGATGAAAAAAAAATTCCGAAACAAGATGGCGTACTAACTTGAAACAAGACACAAAGCCATGTTTTTTCGCAATCAACGCCATCATTGTAAACATATAAAAACATTGTAAAAATTGTTACAAAAACACCATGTTGAACAACAACAACAACATGTTGAACAATAAAAACCAACATGTCGCAACAGCAACAATAACCCTATAATAACCCACCAATAGCAATAATTGAATAAAAATAACAACATTTTGTTACAACAACAACAACATGTTGCTACAACAACAACACGTTGTTACCACAGCAACATGTTGTCAACAACAACAACATTATATTACAGTAACAACATCTTGTTACAACAACAAAAACACCATGTTGTAACAACAACAACAACAACAACATCAAATTGTACAACAACAACATTTGGTTACAAGAACAACAACATGTTGTCACATCTACAACAATATATTGTTACAACAACAACAAAATGTCGTAACAACAACAATATGTTGTCAACTACAAAAACATGTTATCGACAAAAACATGTTACAACAACAACATGTTGTTACAACAATAACAACAAAAACCACAAGAACATGTTGTTATTGCTGTAACAACACGTTGTTGTTGTTGTAACAAAATGTTGTTGTTGATATAACAATATGTTGTTGTATATGTTATATATGTAGTACAAGTTGTACATCTTGTTGTTACAACAACCACAACATGTTGTTACAACAACAACATGCTGTTGTTGTTGTAACAACATGTTGTTGTTATTATAACTACTTGTTGTTGTTGTAACAACATGTTGTTGTTATTGTAACAACATATAGTTGTTAGTATATTAACATGTTGTTGTTGTAACAACATGTTGTTGCTGTAACAATATGTTTTTGTTGTAAAACATGTTGTTGTTGTTGTTGTAACAGCATGTTGGTGTTGCAACAACATGTTGTGGTTGTTGTAACAAAATATTTTTGTTGATATAACAACATGTTGCTGTATATGTTATACATATTGTACAAGTGGTACAACATGTACAACAACAACAACATGTTGTACAACATATAGTACAACATGTTGTACAACATGTATTTGTTGTTGTAAAAACATATTACTACAACAAGTTTGTCATATCAACATATTGTACAACATGTTGTATCAACAACAACAACAGCAAGTTTTACAACAACAACAGCATGTTGTACAAGACGTTACAACATGTTATATAAGTTATACAACATGTCAGGTTTGTTGCATCAACACTTTTTGCGTCATCTTTTGATTTAACACATTTTGTTTCGAATGTCAATTTTGTTAAAGCAAACTTACGCTACAATTTATTGCATACTGCATCTATACGATTTTAATGTTATTTGGCTTCGAATTTTGATGTTAAATGCGTCAATATTTTATTTAATGCAAACTGACGCTACAATTCGTCGCGTGTTGCGTTTGATCGATTTGAATGTAAATAGCGTCATATTATGAAGGAAACTAAATTGTTTGATTTATGAAAGCTTACCTCAAAAAAGGCGTAGGTTTGTTCTGAAGTTGTATATACGTTACAATTTGCATCACATATCAAACATTATTTAAGTATGTATATTAACGCCCAGTGTGAAATAGAAATCACCATCTTAATTTATTAAAGTCATCGCTGATTGGTTTAATTTTAAAATGCAATAAAATTTTCATCACTAATTATATTAATTTGTATAATTCGTTAAATCATCATTCGACTCTAATGAAGATATTTTCGACAGATTCTACGAAATCACCTTCATGTTGCTTGAAATTTTGAAAAATGTGCTTAACATTTTAAGTTAAGAGCAGATTCCAACTTCAAAGCTTTTATAGACTTAATATAAATTTACAATAAATGTTGCGCCAACATTTGAAAATGAAAATGCTTTTAAATGATAGTCTTTGCTCAAAAACCTAGGTATCGCAGACAGGAAATGTCAAAACTGATATTTTGGTGTCTAATATACATGTGCTCTCTTTTCACATCCGCCAGGTGAGTTATTGAAAAAATTACAATTGGACATGATCTGAGGTTTACTATCTAAACTTATTCTAGTGGAATTAATCATTAGTTGATAATTGAATAAAACGATTTGTTGGCGTCTGTCCGGAAAAAGAAACTGTTTTCAAAAAATATACTAAAGGTGAAATTAAACTTAGTAAATCTAAAATATTTTAGCATAGATAAACAAAACCGATTTCTCATTTGATGTAATCGTAATTTTATAATTAACTTTTTTTTTTATTTTACACCAATACAAGCGTTTTTCTATTGTATTTTTGTTTTTTATTTTATACTATCGAATAATCTAAAATCACAAATACATCGATGAGATTGTAAATATCAGAAGTTTTATTTGTTTCATTTTAATTGCGCAATTGAGAAATCTATAGTATTTATCTATGGTTTCAGTATCGACTATAAATGTTTATATTCAAAATAAATTATTAGCTACATAGTTTTTAATTTTACAAAATTGTAAAAGAAATAAAACTTTGGTGGAAATATTCTGTATTAGACAAGCTAACCTATAGTGTTACAATTTCAAAACTTTAGTAAAACAAAAAAAAACATTTCAAGTATCAGCAATGAACATGTTATTACCAGATGACTTGTTTTACAATAGGACGAGATCTGACATTTTCCGGTGCACTATTTGCCGGTAATTCCATATTTACAGAATATCAACTACCCATATTTTTTCAACTATATAAAATGGCAAAGGCCAAACGTGATTGCTCGATATAAGATTAAAAAAATGATCAAAGATGACATTATCGAGGAGTGTTAATCATCATGATTCATCTTGATTCAGTGTTATTCGTCATGTTGCCATGATCCAGAAGCTAGATAAAATTAACAGAATTGTCATTGATTACATGCAAAATGCTATTACCGTTCTAGTCAAGTATCCAATGCCTTGCATAGCTCACATAGAGAAAAAATTGCTATGTACATGTTTATAATATAATACCGTTCCGGATATTATCAGATTTCTATACGAAAAGAAGATTCTAACGGCTGATCGATTCAGAACTGGATATCAATACATAATAATTTTAGCTTTTCTATAGAAAACATCGTAGCCACCACTATTCAAACGTTTGTATAAATTCAAACTATAACGGCAAAAAGTGGAAAATGAGAAGTCTTGTGAGCCAGTATAACATTTTAACATTGAGCCAGGCTATCGCGAAAAATGGCATCCATTTGAATTCAGATAAAATATCTGCTATGCATCTCAAAATGGAAGGACCTACAAATAATAAACAATTCAAAACATTTATTTAAACAGCATAATGGTACCAAAAATTCATCGTACATTTTTGAGACTGCTCGGCCGCTGTCTCACTGAAAGACAAATTGAAATGAAATGGTATTTATAAACTTGCTTCAACAATGTTGCTTCGACAATGTCACCAGTTTTAAATCAAGCTATTTTGATATACCATTCAAACCGATACAAACCCTTACCAGTGTATAACTTGAGAAGCATGGTGAAAATGAACGTCCAGCTGAAGTTGCTGGCAATTATCTTCTGGCTTTGGTACGATCACAAAACAGGTTCAAACGATAAATCGGATACAAAGTTCTAATGTCACTTAATTTACCATCAGGCCGATTAACCTAATGGGTCCCTTTTTCGACTTTACTCGATTTCTATAATAAACTTTCTATACAATATTTTTAATATGAACAAAAAACGGCATACCATTTCTTTAAATCGTGGAGTTTTGTTAAATATTGACTTTAACAAGTGGGTTATAACAAATTATACTACTGGTTCCTATAAATCGCCTATATGAGGAGCAAAAGGTCGAGTAAAGTTTAAATTTTTTAAATTACTAATAAACTATTAAAACTATTTTGTAGTTTTGGTTATACAAATGTTTTGTATGAGCTTTGTTATTCGTTTAGAGCCTGAAAATGTTAAATCTTCTTTGGTAGATTTGACGTTACAATAAATCGTTTGAGTTTAGCATAATAACGCATCGCTAGTTAGATTGTTTAGTGGTTCTTTATGAATTGCTTTAACTGATAGGCAAACCAGTATAGGTATATTCATAAAACATATTTTTTCCAATCCCATTGAATAATTCGATCATAACCTATTAGTTTATTATTTAGAAATGACATTCATTACTCACGGCACATGAGTAATATGCAAAAATACTGATGGATATACAGAAATCATGAGTATTTAATATAAAAAAAAGTTTTTAATGTTTGAAAAGTAGGCTATGAATTTTTTTTTATTAAAAATTGACAGTTAGTGTTAATTTATTCAATCGTAATAATTTCATATTTGTTTTTAAAAATTTAAATTTTCTCTATAATATGGATTATCCAAAAACCTGAAATTATTCAATAGTATTGGAAAAAGTATCGTATTTAACTTGCGAGTAACAGTTAATACTCTCTCAGACTGAAATACTTAACTCGCTACGCCCGTTTCGCAACATCATCCCGTAAGTGGTCGTGTGGATGTGACTTGTTTCTCTGGTAAGCTTTCAATTGATTATTAATTAGTTTAACAAGATGCATAAGATGGCAGATTTGAACTGTCACTGCCCGGTTTTCTTATATTTTGTATTATATAAGTATTTTCTGATTACAATAACTTGCTGTTAAATTACACATTCGGATTTGGCAGTTTCAATTTTACTCGTATTCAATTTATCTGATGCCTCTTGTTTTTACGAATGTTGTTATGAATTCGAAATACTTTTCTAATTTGTTTTGGATTTCTTTTAAAAAGATTTATTTTTAAGTTTGATTGATTTAATTCCATTGGTTTACCACAGGTATAGATGCACCAATTTAAAAAAATATACCTCTAATCAGCAAAATTATCGGCAGATATGAGATGTGTCTTTCCAGTATTATCAATAAACGCTTTTTATCGAGCAGAGATTGTTGATAATCAGGCTAAAACGATAATCGTATCTATTCATGCATAACACTTGGTATTAGAATATAAAGTTTCTCTTACGGAAAAAAATTAGTAATCAGTTTTACTAATAAGTTTGCTACACACAGTTCCTATCTTGGCAACGAAATTTTCTCGATACTTTGATTTTTGAAGCTTTAAGATTTATGATCGCTTCTCATTTTTTGTTTGTTGTTCTCTGGTACACTACTGTACAGTTGTACTATTACGTGGATACCCAAGTAGCATCTTGCAACTGGTTAGTTGTTTACAACTAATTATTGGTTGTGAAAGTGTTGGCACAACCACATATTGTTTGTTAAATGGTAGTCAGTTTTTGGAAAACAATTTAAAAAAAAATTATTTGTGGCACAGTTCCTTAATGTAATATTTGCAACTAATTCGTAACCACAACCAGTTGATCATAAAGTTTCGGTTCTTAAATGCATGTCACAACTAATTTAATTACCATTCCTGAGAGTAAATGAACTGGTGGAGAAATTTGGTTGGGGAATGCTTGTCACAACTATTATAGTTACCATTTGAGAACCATTGATAACTAAGTGGTGAAATTTCGTTTCGACATGCATTTCACAGCTAATTTAATTCTCAATAAACAACTATAAATCAAATACCAAAATAATTTGTGGAAGAGTTCTGACAAATAAATACAATTACCATTTGAGATCTGCTATAGTAATAGTTCGCAATTAGAAAATTGTAAAGAGAACTCAACAACCATTTGGGAACTACATAGCAGTCATTTAGTTTGGATGGTTGTATATTAGTTGCTAAAACTCCATTTGCAAACTACATAAATAGCCATTTTGTCCAAATGTCAAATTTTTTTGGAACAGTCAAGACGTGTTTGAACAGTGCGCACATTTAATTTAAAATGTTTCAACCAATATTAAATATTTCTAGTTGGAAAAAATATAAAAAAAGTGGAACATATAGGCGGCTATTGATTGGTAATCGCCTAAAGTTTAAAGTGTCGAGCTTGAACAATGCTCCCCGAGAACATATTATTGTGGGTGAAACTTTACATCCTTTATACAAGGACTGCTCAAATTTAACTAACCAAAATGATGTTTCAACTCCTACGAGCAGCCGACACGATAAAGATGATACTAGTTATGCATATTTGGAAGAAAACCACATTGAAAATATGGTTAATGATTCCGAAGAAAGTGAAAATGAATACGAACAAAACGATTTTGATTCTGGTTTTCAAGAGGATTTAAGATTTTGGGCTATAACTTACAATATAAGGCATGATGCCATCAATTCGTTGTTGAAAATAATAAAAAAAAAAACAACGGTGAACGTGCCACATGATTCAAGAACTTTACTCGAAACACCAAAACAAGTTTCATTAATAACTGTTGGTAATGGTGTTTATTGGCACCAAGGTCTTGAAATATGCCTTAAGTATAGCTTAAGTGAGATAGACAGACCAACCAATATTTCACTAAATTTTAATATCGATGGTCTACCTATTTATAAGAGCTCCAAGGAAGAATTCTGGCCGATACTATTCAATATTTTTGAAATTCCAACATTCAAACCAATGGTAATCGGTATCTGGAGTGGAACTGGAAAACCGCAGTCGGTAGAAGAATTTCTAAGGTAATTATTCATTAATGAATTGTTTTGTTGATTTAATAATAAATTATGTTTTATTTGTATAAAGACCGTTTGTGGACGAGCTAAATATTTTGTTAAAGACTGGTATTAAAATAAACGGATATCAAGTTAACATTAAAATCAGATGTTTCATTTGTGATGCACCAGCTAGAGCCTTTCTTAAAGGTGTAACAAATTTTAATGGCAGACACGGGTGTCTAAAATGTATTGTAATTGGAGAATGGAGCTATGACCATAAAACTATGTCATTTCCACATATTGGACTACCAAACAGAACTGATCATGATTTTCGGAATAGAACATACAATAGCCATCATAAAATTAGATCACCAATAGAAGATTTACCAATTGATATGATCAAAGATATCATTGTTGCTGAAGAGTTACATTTAATTCACCTAGGCTTTATGAAGAAGTGTTTATTTGGATGGAGGGATGGAACTTTTAAAAACTATAAAGGCAAGTGGAGTTCTCGAGACATTTCAGCAATTTCATACTATCTAAAATCGTGCAAAATGCCAAAGGAAATACATCGTGCTGTTAGAGGCCTAGATTATTTATCAAATTGGAAAGGTTTGGAATTTCGTACTTTCTTTCATTATATTTCAATAGCTGTTCTACAAAACTTTTTAGAGTACGAATTGTACGAACACTTCTTATTAATTTTTTGTTCTATAACAATTTGCTCTAGTAATGTTTATTCACACTTACTTAATGTTGCAAGTGATATGATTAATACATTTATTGACATTTATATAAATATTTACGGCACAGGATCAATCACCAGTAACATACACAATTTATCACATATAATCGACGAAGTTAAAAGATTTGGTATATTATCGTCTATGAATGCATATCCATTTGAGAATAAACTCTATCATATTAAACGAATGCTACGCCAGGGAAAACATCCGTTAGCACAAGCAGCAAAACGTTTAACTGAAATGAGCAAATTGCCACCGATAATAAGAGATTTAAAAAAATATCCAATTTTTTCAGGAGAGAATAACGCCAATGATATTCCAAAATTAAGAAACAACGAAAGATTCTTTCATAAAGTGGAAATCATAGAAGGATTGTATTTCAGTAATGAGTTGCACAACAAATGGTTTTTAACCAAAACCAATGGAATTGTTGGGATGGAAAATTCAGTGAAAAAACATTCAGAACTGTTAATCTATGGTGCTGAGCTAGAAACATTGCACAATGTATTTGAAGAACCAATTCGTTCGTCGTATATAAATATTTATAAATCCAACATATCAAGGAAGAAAGTGCCAACATATTATTCCATTAATGATATAAAATGTAAATTAGTAATGATTTCATATAATGATAACCAGCACATATTTATACCTCTTTTGCATACTTTGCACTTATGTAGCGGAAATATTTCAAATCCATAAAATAAAAAATAAATTCAGAATTTGTTTATTAGTTATTACATATGTGCTAAAAATAATGTTTTAATAAAAAATATGCTTTAGTTTAATTTCATACATTCGTTTTAGGATCATTAGGTTCCATTTGAACTGGCATGGAAATATTAATGGAATTATTTGTTTCCCCTGTGATGATATTTTTAGTTTTGGGTCCGCCTTTGTCTACTTTAGATCTATGAAATACAATAAAATTCAATTTTGGAGAAAAAATTGTATAGTAGATATACCACATACTTTTTAATGTATCTGTTTTCACCTAACTTAGATTGTTTCTCCTCCAACCGACGTTTGCTATTTTTACATACAGCTTTGAAAAATTTTTGATTTTCTTCGAATGTATACTTAGAGTCTGCTAGTAAAATAGCATTGAAAAAACACTTCTGAATGTTGCTAAACATTATTAACGCCGGTTTTTCCTTGCTGCTACATTTGGTCCATTGCATTAAATTCATTACCTCACGTGTAATGAAATGGTCAATCACCTTATAAGATACATCCCAGCCTATTCGTTTGCCGCTAGTTCCGCAAATCTTAGCTAGGTGTGACGTCTTAATCGGCAAACATACAAGAAAACAATAATTATTGTGTATCTTTATTATATAATATTATAATTACCAATTTGGCCATTAATAAATCATCGTTCAAATTTGTATCCCAATTGGTTAATTCTTCAATTGACGAAATTGCTTCGAACCTAAACAGATTCTCCTCCACGTGATTGTTTTCTTTACATCCACCTGTCGATAATAATTTAATTATTTCCGCATGTTGAGTCATTATGGACGTCATTGTATTAAAAATCTGCGTTTGCGTGATTTTTAAGTTTTCGATTTCTCCGATAATTTTGTTTTGATTCGTTTCTATTCGAATAACGGCACTTCCTATTTCATAATTGCTTTCATCGACGTACTCTAGATTTTCCTCGTTTGTGACCACTTCTTCGTTTGGACAAATGTCTTTGATGTTTATAATTTGTGAATCTGCATTTCGGGTTGTGTATTCACCAGTTTGTGGTATGTTGTATATTGGAAGAACGTCTGGGACTCTTGACGAATTTAAATGAAGTGCTCGTGGGTCAACTTCCTTTGAAGCAACGTTTTGCAGTATTTCAACCTGGTGGTTAAAATTCAATGCGGTTCCTCGTATGGGATGCATTCTTTTCATAGTGCGGATTGCTTGTACATTTTCCTCTTCTTCGGTATCAGAAAAACCTGAGAGATCCTTCTCTAAGGCCAGCCCTTCTTGAAATGATTTGACGTTGCGATTTAATATAATACAAGGTGTTTGGGTCCATGTTCGAAAATCCGGAACACTATGAGGATTTCTTCGATGTTTCTCTACATTTTTTGTGTTGGGCCAATAAAGGGACTTCTGTTTCCCCTTTTCTAAAACCCATTGAACTGGCACGGTGCTCAGTAGTCTCTCTCCATTTTCCGTAGTTTGTACCAACAAAAACGTACTCATCGTTCTATATTCTAAAATATCTACTATAAAGATAATAAAAAACTTTCCAGTTCCCAAACTGAAATCAAGAAAATTAATTGTGAACCTGATCGTATGTACAACATGCAATAAAAATACAATAAATTAACTCAAATTTAATTAATTTGTAGAAATCTCGATTTCATAACCATTTCCTTTTATATACACAATTACATTAAAAATAAATTTTTGTGAAAAGTCCGATTTTACACAAATTTGTTGTGAATTATTTCGCGCTCACAACAAATAAAATTATTAGAGATCAATTTTTATAAGATGGCCCTTTTTACAAAAATAATTTGTGATCTAGTTCGCACACACAACCAATTTTGTATCTTTACATAAGAAAATCCCGTTAGATTTAAATAAAAAAATAAAAATAAAACTTTTTTGGCGATTGTTATGAAATGCAAGACTCTAGTTTTTTGTTAATTTTAACTTCATTTTATATTGCACTAAACTATCACGAACACACCTTACATATAATTAAACCTTATATATAAGTATATTATAATTAATTACATGAATCAATTCAACAAAAAAATGCAGTACTTACGTGTTCCGTGCTATTTTGGAAATGACAAATAAACGTGTGAGATGGATATTTGTCAAAATATTTGTGAGATGAATATAAGAGAAACAACGTTTGTTTGTGAACGGGTTGTGAAATGTTTGTGATATGGTTGTGACAAATATTCATCTCACACGCTTCTTTGTCACAACCATTTCACAACTCGTTCACATACAAACGTTGTTTCTCTAGTTGTGAACACAACTAAACGACAATGAACGTTCGTTTTATAACCGATTAAACTTTGTTTTGCTATATGTTAGTCACGAACACAACCATTTTATAAACAAATTGATGTCCGTTTGCTTTTGAACGGTTGTAGGTACAACCTCCGCGACTACGCCATATTATAAGGACAATTTCCGACTCCATTTTGGAAAAAAGTGGTTGTAAACACTAATCGACCTTTTACCTCGTAGTAATTTATTTTTATTTTTTTTTTTAGTTATATTTATTTTCTTCAAATGGCAAATAAAATAGAGCCAAGCTTTACTTTTCGAACTAAAAATCACCATTTTGCAATAAAAATTGTAGTTCCCATAATTTTTCACGTACATGTGCGAAAAAAAAAATCAAATTAAAAATTGCAAAATATTAATACAATTATTAAATTAACTATAGTAATTATACTTCCATTATTCCCTCTGTATATGTTTCACGTATAATATAAGATTGTACTATTACAACCTTTCAACAATTTATTAGTATGATAATGGTTGCTTAATTTGACATTTCATCCAGTTTCGTTTGTTAACAGGTTGTGGATTATGTTTTTAACATCACTCATAATCACCGATATTGTTATGAATTAGTTGTATCTTGGTTGTAAATACTATCTCAAAACGTTGTGGCAACCTTTTAATTACCATTTCACATATATTTCACAACCATTTTACGATAAACTAATAAGTTGTGTACCACAATCACAACCACCTAACGATAAGATCACAAGGTTGTTACAACCGATCATTTTCGCCAAATTAGTTGTGACAACTTTGTGACTGCGTTGTGATCTATAGTTCGCAACGTCAAAACAGGAATGAAATTAGTTGTCACAGCTATGTAAAGACTTCTTTACAACTCAAAATGCTAGTTGGGTATTGATTTGTGAATCGCTAAATTTAAGGATCTTCAAAAAAAAATCGAAATTCTCATCTAATTTTTGTGTGTTCGTTTTGTAATTAGTCAAATAGTCTATCATCCCAATCTAGATTTAAAAACCTAAGTTTCTGAAATGAAATGTTTAAAAATACAAATGGAGACAATAAACCCAAGAGATCGAAGATTCGAGAAGCTTTTGATTAAGTTTTGAAAATTAGAATATTTATACTAGGAAGTTAATGAATTTGTAGAATTAAAACTGCAGAAGAAACATCACTACGGATCAAGATACGAGTCCCAGTAGTGTCACCGAAATGACACCATTGAGATCCGCTCCCTGATGGCGTAAGATGAATTCTCCAGACAGAGGCTTGCGGCTGTGGTATTTGAGCCGGCTAAGCTCAGGGCTTATCGTGAGATTGGCCAAGCATGTGTTCTTTGATATTATAAACATGAAAACCGCCAGGAAAGAGTAAGGAAAAAACTAGACGGGAAGGCAAGGTTCACTTAAACAAGTCTCGGCACGCAACTGGACTCGTAACCATCACATCACGCAAAAGAAGAAAACAAAAACTCTCATTTCAGTTACTTTAATTAAATTAAATTAAATAAATAAAAAAAACACAAACGAAAAAAGTTGAGAAAAAAAAAACACACAAAACTTATATGAACTTATTTAAATTTATGAACAAAAAATCTTAACTAAATTTACACAATAAAAATTATGATTTACTTAAATGACACAAACAAAAAAAAATAAAATTATTAATTAAATATAAAAAATAAGTTACTTAACTAAATTTCTCTTTATACATTTAACGACAACATCACATGTTGAACTTATTCTTGACTTTTGCTCATGCCTGATTCATCGACGACAATTTTTAGTTTTTCATAAATTCGTTTTTTGATTAGCATGCTCATTTCTGTTTGTTCCAGCCCATGTCCGATTATAAATACGTGCCATATATTTGAATTCATGAGACTGGTTTGTTGACTGTCCATATTTGGTTAATGAAATGTTCTTAATGCAATCCATATGCTAATGCACATTTTTCCAAAAATTATCGAGAGTTTACGTGTCGTTAACATTTGTAATTAGTTATATTTTTTTCATTTATAATTTTAACTTATGAATTTTGTTTATAATTTTATTTTATTTCTAATATTATTTTTTATCTAAACATTTTCCTATCATTTATTTTATTTTCCAATTTTTTTAAATTTCTGATCCTGATTGACACAAAACAAGACTTATAACCCTTACTAACCCGTTACCTAATTTGTACACAAAAAAAAATAGGGATATGAAGAGGTATATTATACTAAAATAATGACATAAAAAATATAAATTAAATAAAAAAAAACTGACGTGGACAATATATATTTATTTATATAATATATTTTTGATCCCAGGGATTGAGCACAAAAAAGTCACTCGTTACAGCGTAATGACGACCCACACCCTGAGAAGTCTCACAATCAGGCATAAAAAACTAACGAACAAAAATATAAGTAAACATTTTTTATATGTTTAAAAAAAGAAGAGTGAAGTGATGATCACTTGTCACGGTTGCTTGATTTTGTCGAGCTTGACAAGTGAATCAAATTAACCAACCAAACTTCCGCTATTCAAGGAAAGGATTTCCTAAAAAAAAGATACAGAAAGAATTAACATGCATGTGGATTGTACATTGACATCGATCAGGAGACACTCTAAAGTCAAAGCACCATGGTCGAAGCAGAAGTGTTCCTTGGTCAACGTCAACAACAAACCTCAATGCGTGTTAATGAAAAGGAAATAGAGAGGGGGGAAATCAACATGTAAGTAGATCATGCCCGACATCGATCATGAGACACTTTAAGGTTAACACTTCACGGCGGAAGCAGCAGTGCTCCATGATCGACTTCGAGAACAATCCACCCACACGTTTTAAAAATAAAAGGAAGGATAGAAGGTAGGAAAAGGGAATTTCTGAGAACAAAGGACCTACGAATCTTAGCTAAAATCAAAACACACAAAATGGAAATAGTGGCCGTTCATAGCTCCATCGCTCTCAGAAATAATATTGTACCAATTCATATGAAATCAAAACAGCAACAGCGCTGGAATCCAAATAAAAAAAATAAAATAAATACCAAAAAAATCAAATAAAAAATAGGAAAAAAACTAATAAAAAAACACAAACAGCATTAAAAATAATAACTCAAAAAGTAAATAATCAACCCATACATGGCAAACATTTGATTCAAAACATATATAATGTATGGATGATACAAATGCGCGCATGGATTGATTAAAAAAATAAATAAATAAATGAAAACAAACAAAAATTGAAAAACAATTGAAAAAACCGGATTCTAAAATAACAACAAAAAAAAATGATACCGTATTATAACTAAAAATAATTAAAAACTAAAACAAAAAGAAATATTGAAAAAGAAATGAAAAAAAACGAGAAACGCAATAGTTAACCCATGCGTGCCCAACATTTGATTCAACGTATATTAAATACGAATATAAATGCGCGCATGGGTTAACAAAAAAAAAATAAATGCAACAGCAAAAAAAAAAAACAAAAAAAAAAGATATTGGAAAAAAAATGGTACATTAAATTTTTAAAATCAAAACAGCTGATAAACTGTAAATAAAAATTTATTATATGTATAAATATACATATAAATATATAAATATATAAACGTATAAATATATACGTATAAATAAATAAAGCCAGATATACATTCAACATGTTATATAAAGTCTGGAATACTTCTGTCCTGTCGCGCAAGACCAAGATACGAATGTTCAACTCATGTGTGGAATTGGTACTACTGTATTGGTGTGAGACATAGAAGCATACAGGAATAATAATACAGAAGCTACAGGTATTTGTAAACAAATGCCTTCGACGAATACTTAAGTGCTTCTTACAACATATCAGTCAAACATTGAGACCGAAATAAAGCGACGAAAATGGAGATGAATTGGCCACACACTGATGAAGGCATCAAGTGATATAACGAGGATGTCATTAGACTGGGCTCCACAAGGAAAAAGAAAGGTTGGAAGGCCAGCAATGACATCGAAGAGAACGTTTTGCAGAGGCAAAACACCTGAGAAGATGATTCAGAATAGTGGACGCCCTATGCTCCTAAATTGGAGATAAAGGAAAAAAAATAATAAAAATATAAACAGAAAAAAAAACGCAAAAAAAAATTAACAGAAACCAATATAATCATAAACGGGATTAGGATGGGATGGAAAAGTTGATTTAGCCAAGTGTTTGTGCGCCACTGTAACGGAAGTTGGAGGTAAATGGGTAATGGAATGGGATGGGGAAGGTAAGTTAGCCATATAAGCTTATAATTCAGTTAAGTGGTGTTGCTTGCGCCACTCTCTACATGTGATGCACCATACAAAAAAACATCATCGTAGAAGTCTTCTAGCAAATGTTTATTACCTTTTAAATCGCCGACATCATACACGAACTGTTGAAGTGCTCGGATTCACATGTCAAATCGAATATTACTCTTGTGAGTTTATAGTGTCTCATTTTTTGATTCGAATTCTCTCGTGAAAGGACTCTTTGATAGTCTTATTATTAGCAAAAAAGACTACAACTTGTGAATATATTATCTTTATTCTGAGTGCATGAGGGTGTGTTGCCTAACATCAAACTGTAATTTAAAAAAATTTCTGAAGATGTTTTCAGTGCTGGATTCTTACACTATACGGAATGATTTGATAAAAACTTCATTTTGTTCTCAATTTTTAGGCTACCTGTGTCAGGAATTTCCATCACGTGACCCATTTTAAAGTTTTCTCTGGTCTGTTGAGTGAACGCATCGCAAAGATTTTCGTCCAAATATTAAGAGGTGTGTTAATTTTGTAATTATTTTCCCAGTTTGTTTGTAGATTTGGTTCCTGTGGTTGCGAGACACTCTCACGCCGCGTAAAAGACTTCTAAACAAGCTTGATATCCTTCGAGTTCACCTCGCAGCATTTTTGACATGTAGTAAGAGGTTACTAAACAAAGGCATCCATTAAAAAATCAACAAAATTATGTTAATGGACAGACAGTTGAGCATCGGTACGTGAAACGTTCTGTCACTAAGAAAACGAGACGCGCTTGATGGCACTATATCAGCCATGAAAGTGAATCGCTTAAGACTTGTTGGTCTCTAGAAAACTTGATTGTAAAAAATGGAGACCTTGATTAAGTCACAATGCTAAACATTGCTTAACAATAGAGATGACCACGGCAATCTTGGTTTTTTACTTCTTAGGCCTCAGGTTATTTTGAATTTTAAAACAGTTGATAATCATATGTGCAAACTACGTTTGCGTATGCGATTAGCCAACCTGTCAATAAGTTGTATTCATGCAGCCACTGATGCAAGCCAACCAAAAGGTAAAGACTCATTTTTTAAGTTTAATGCTGCTGAAAAAAATCAGACTGACTTGAAACACCTTCGTAAGACGTAAGACATCCTGAACTGGTCAAATTGTCGCATGGTCAAATTGACCATGCGTTAATTTCTAAGAGGAGGTGGTCTCGCTTTATCCGAGATAAATAATCTTATCAGTCAGCTGCTAAATTTATAGGCAGTGGTCACTAAAAATCTAATTTTGCAGTTTTTGTACAAGTCAGGGATCACAAGGAAATCGATAAAATCGTCCTTGTTAGGGGAACTGCTAGGCGAATTTGTAAACACTCAAAGCGTGAATGATGGAAGGATGAAGTTTTAAAAGTGCAACAACTTAGCAAGGAGCACAGTCCTCGTTACTTATTTAAAGGAGTCACCGGACTGCACCATACATTTAGACCTAGTTTTTTCACCAGTCAGCACCAGGATGTGAACCTCCGTTTTAACATCGATGAAGTGCGCAATACTTGGAAGGAGCATTTTTCTGATTTACTAAATGTTCGTGTTAATATCTGGTAAATACAGACTTAGGATATGTGCATTGAGAACCTATCCATCGAAAAATTCACATTTGCCATGTAGAGACTAAAAATAAACCGTTCCCTTAGAGTTGACTGCGTTAATTCGGAATAGTTCGGGGATTTTTTTTCAAACTTATTCAATTAGTATGGCGAAGCGAAGATATGCCTGATGAATAGAAAGTGGCACCGTTAAGCTCAATCCTTAAAAAAATAGATCTCTCAAAATGCGAAAACTATCTTGGCATAGTTTTCCTCTGCCCACAGCATACAAATTGTAGGTTATTACCAAGGAGGATTTCATCTTCTTTTCACTCATGTTAACTTTGTGAGAAAGGATTTTAAAGCATTTGTGGCCACTGGCAACCGTGTTTTGTATATCTCACATCCACTGCTAAAGCTAAAATACCTTGCACATGCCAAACAACTGAAGATGTACAAGGTGATGATCAGTATCGTTGTCATATATGAGAGTGAGCGTTGAACTTTGACGGATGAGTATGAAAGATTGTTAATGTCATTCGAAAGAAGAATCATGCGTATGATGTATGCCCCCAAACGCGACTATGACAACTTTTACTGACAAAATATGTTAGTTGTGTTGCTCGAACGAAAAACTTTAGAGCCTTAAATAGTTTGCGTGAAACTGCCCAATGAAACGAAGAATGTTCGCAAACATTCTAAGCAGCTATCTGTATGGGTTCATAAAATAACACGTTGAAACTATCTAAGTTGGTTTTGATGCCACTAAAACCACAACCATCTAGTCAGCGTGTAGAATCAGAATGTAAGAATCTTATGGCATCAACCAGATGGCATATACATTAACCTAAATCTTCTCGATTAACTCCCCTCGAAACAAGATCTGCTGAAATTATTTGCGCCAACATAGTTCCATAAGCATACAAATCAGTCTAATGCTCAATTATAGATGCTTAATTTGTTAAGAATGTGGTTTAGTTAGCAGGATGAGGTGCCATCCATTTTAACACCACATTGGAAAATCTGTCAACCAAAAAACTCTGTCGAACGAGAACTCTGGATTTAAAACTATACAATGAAGAAAATTTGTTAAGAATTCAGCCCCACAATGTTTTAAGCGTGGAATTGAACCTGTTACAAATATTTACAGCTAGATCGTTTGTTGACATCAACCATTTGCATATGCTTTATATTTTCTCACAGGCATCAGTCATTTTTCCTTATACTGCTGTATTACTTTAGACATGTACTGAAGTTTTATTTTAAGATTCAAAAAATCTAGTTCTAGCTAATCAGAAACTATCCCAAAGAACCAAAACCGCTAGCTTGATCGATTGCTATACGATAAATGGTCCACATAAATTACGATAAACGTTTAATATGAAATACTTCTCATACTGCTGCTCCTCTTTTTTTAATATATTTCTGTTCCCCTCTAATCCCTCTATGGTCAACAATTTTCCTAAATTCTTCTCAATTCGAATCAATCGATTATCTTCTATCTTTATATATTTTATCTTTAAAACTATCAGTTAAAAACTGGTGTAGCATTTGTAATTTTAATCGCAAAATATATCCTTAAATGTTACAAAAAGCATAATGGATCTGGGTAATACGTAACCCCAAATTGGTCATTTTCAATCTAGCACATGTTTTCTTAAGAAATTTTAACAAAGTACGTGAGGAGTTTACATTCAAGAGGTTGGTGTCGGTAATTTTATTGATTTACTGGTAGTTTTTTACAGGGATTCAGGACTGTCGATTGCTGATAATTAACAGTCAACACAGTAAATTACTTTCCTTATATGTGCGCGATGATATAACTTTTTACGCATTTTGCATTAAATTTTATTGTCCCTTTGAATTATGTGGAGTGGCATCACAAAATTTAAGTATCGTAAAATTGTTAACATCTAAGTACTTCATAAGCGAGATTACATCATACTAAGCCAACAAAAAGCGAATATTATACGATTGTAATATTTTAAAGAAAATAATAATTACTATTATTATTATTATTACTATCATTTTTATCGCAATTAAAATAAAAAATGATAAAAAATTAATTAAAATGTAAAAAGCGCTGCCAGTGTATATAGAAACGGCAGGATGTGGAATGATATTTTATTATAAAAGCGCTGATTAAAAATGTTTTGTTCTTTAGAAATCTGTTATTGTTGCGAATTTTCATATCTTGCAACCAACTTCAATTATTTCTATGACACAACACATTTTAGTGTCAAAAATAATTTTGCCTACTTCCCTAGTGCCCTTATGTGAACCACCCTGAGCTACCGATGTCGCATAAAATATTTCACAATTGTCTCCTCCTCCTCTACGTTATAATATATCTTCTACATAACTCTTCCTTTGGGTACACGTGTTTCACTTTCTCACATGTGAGAGTGCTGGTTTTACTCTATAAAGGCTTCTGTCTTTTTTCTAAGCTCCGGTCTTAGCGTCGTATTAGTCCTTTCCACAACTACAATTTCCGATTTCCCTTGCAGAATCGAACTTTTCCTATAAATTTTGTCTACCCTGTAGATCCACGTGTATATATTGTTAGCGCCCCGCTTATGAGCAAGCGGCGAACCTTTCGGCCTTATCTATCCTATTGTTGTTAGTTCCATGTCATACAAAGATTGGGTCTATACTATGGCAGTTAAGAGCCAGTGTACCAGCTCCAATTTGAGAGCTCATCTATTACCATTGGTGTTCCTGCAGGAATACACCACGATAGCTTTATAGAACAATTTTATGATGTTAAGATTTCAGTTTAGATTTTTATCTATGATTAAGCCCAGGAATCACTTTCTATCAGTAAATGCCAATTAATTGACATTTACGATAGGAGTGGCTTCTATTGGAATTTTGCATTTCTCAGGGAATAGTACTAGCTCTGTCTGAGTTGGGTTGATTTACAGTCCACACTTGCTGGCCCCCTTTTTAATAATTAAAAGCGCATTTCATATTGCCTCTCTAACTGTTTAGAGATGTTCACCAGAGAAACCACGTTATCAGCGTACCTAATCACTTACAATCACTCTTATAACTTCTCCATCCACAGTTTCAGAAGAAATTCATTGATCATCATATTTTACAAAAGTTAAGAAGAAGCCTCTTCTTGTGGGAGAATTTAACAACCCGGTTCCTTATATTGAAGCATTTACGAACCAATGATATTAAGTTGTTGACGACTTCCTGTTTTGAGGAAGAACTTACTTCAGTTTAAAATTTATTACCTTTTAACCAAAGACTACAGATCCTCTTTTTTTATCTAAGTTTCTTGGATTAGAGATACATTCTCAGCTTCATCTTAAGCCAAGTAGGAGGAGTAGAGATGGCAAAGCAACTTTAGCGTAGTACAGTTTAACTAACGTATTTTTAACATTTCCTTAATTTCTATCCACACCTTCATTTTTACATGGTACTAAGGAAGATCCTAGCTTCTAATACTCCAGTTCCTTTTGTTCTGGAGCAGGGCGACCTTTCATTTCCAAAAGATGCGATAATCCATTTTCATTACCCTTCCTAAAGTCGATTAACTTCTTCAGCTTTGCTAAATGAGCAATGGACTCTTTGTTGATTACCTACCGCTTCTCTTATTAAAACAGTGACAATCGTAAAGTGAAGTTCTTAGCGGATAATGACTTAAGGTGATTTTAACCTAGTGCTCTGAATGTTAACGTAAAGAAATTTAAGCAAACGCGGGTAAACGGCGGAAGTAACTTTAACTGGGCTAATAGACTAATAGGCTTTGGTCTTTTGGTTTACCAGCCCAATTAACCTTAAAACCTGTTTGTATAAATATAATAAGTTAGCATCAGATAACTCGGTTGACAATCAACAAAAATGTAGACCAATCTCAACTCCACCCGTCCACGAGTTTAGTATATCAAAATTGCAATCGAAATTTCACTGAGTTGTTTGGTACAGGAGTGCATAGGCGTAGAACCCATCCCTAAATGGTCGATACAGAAAGAGAAATAATAAATACAGATATCAAATTACGTTGGTCAAAAGAAGAGACATCTATTGTTGCTTTGGCAGTGGCACAACTTACTTTAGAAGGTAAAACTTATTTCCGAACAGGTCCGTTGGAGCGACCAAAAAGAAAAAAGAGGACTATAAGTATATAGTCCACCCGTTTATTAATGATACTGAGGAGCATTCACAACTGGAAACTGTAGCGATCTCTCCTGTGATAACTAATAATTTTCGCTCAAAAATATCAATAATGGTAGCTTCCTCCATTCACAACACCTCGTTTCCTCCGAATGCAAGTCAGAGGATTCAATATAGCACAATCTCTTTGCCAGCAACTGCAACCGCTGTTAGCTAATTATGGTAGATCTACTGCTCGTGGTTTTGCTTTTGAGTAGTAGACTTAGGAGAAGATCATAATATGCGCGTAGCCAAAATAATTTTCATCTCAATGCAGAGTACTATCTCTATTAAGGAGATATAATTGTGCTCTTCTAGAAGGTTATGATAAAACAAAATATGGTTGTTTTGCCACAAAAACGAGAATTTATTTAGTAACCTAAACGATGTCTGGACTCCTGTTACTTCTCAAAAGATTACTACAAGTTTGCTGGAAATTTAAATCTCTCCAGGTCCTGATGATTAACATCTAGACATCTGAGAGCTTTTCCTCAAGAAATTCTTATATTGATTTTGAACATAACTAGGTGCTGTGAGAAGCCTCCAACCTCTTTTTGTAATACTAAAACTACATTTTTGACTAAAAAGAATGAGCCTTGTGAACCTGGTGACTTAAGCCTTTAACCATATCTTCAGTACCTTCACAGTATTATCCCTAGGAGCATAAATATTTTTTTTTTTACTTTGATTTAAAACAACGCACCTTTAGGTTTACTAATGGGTGTGCAGATAGTACAACATTGTTGGATATGGTTCTACGTAACCATCATCAGAGTATGGGCAATTGTTACATTGCATCTCTCGATATTAGTAAAGCATTCGATTTGGTTTCTCGTAATGTCATCATTGGAACTTTAAGATAGTATAAAATGTGAGATTCGGGCTGAATTTTTGCCAAACTCTTATTAGCCAAGGAGATGGATAATGTGCTTTAAATTCTAAAATTTGAGGGCCTTTTTCAATTCAAAAGCTATAGACTCTTTCTGGAGTATCAAATTATATGCATCGGTCAGAGGAGTATAGAGTTTGAAATATATCGCAGAGGCTCCGTTTACGCATAGAGGGATACATGAACTAAACTGTTATGAGGACGTGATATTGTTAATTGCCTTGAACTTTGAATTAATGATCTAACCTTCAAGGACGACTAGGGGAATCGATCCTTTATAAGAATGTCATAGGACTCATGATAATATGAGTCATGATATTGAAAAAATTCATCATCGAAAATGGTCTAGTGAAAAGGGGGTGGGCACCATTATTGAACCACTTTTTTCAACACCTTCGAAAACCCAACCTTATTGCGGTTCGTGGGAACGATGCGATAATAATTGATGATCGGATAGTGACCAACGGGTACATCAATGCACGAGACGAAAGTTAAAAGGTATGATTGAGATTAAATTAAAAACCGGATCATTGAACGTTTCAAGGTACGTCATGTTACAACGACATCTATAACACTTAATTGGAGGAGTATCTAGGCTAACAGTCCATCAATCAACTTCTTGTTTTAGGCGTCACCAATAAAAGTGCTGCAACTTTGATTTGTATAAGAGCTGCGATATGTAGCGTTAAAGATTTTAAAATCTTTAATACCATAACATCGGTAACATTTAGGGCTGGCATTGAGTGCGTGCTACGTTCGCTTTCATATTCACGGCAAAAGAACATGAGTAGTTTTTTAGTAAGGAAAAGTCACACACTACTAAAAAAAAATTGCCAAATGCATTTTAACAGCCTAAAGATGTTGACTAAAGGTGCTGGCCTCAATTATCTTGGAAATCTCATCTAGGCATTTCAGATCGTTTGGTAGCTAGACACATGTCACATGTATGCACTTATTTACTAACACCTTCAGGTTTTATATGAAATTTTTTGTAATGTTCGATGCTCCACACCCGGTCAGTAATACTGAACATTCATATTTTGATCTTTTGAGATACTCCAGATTCTTTGTGATCTATGTTTATGCATTTATTTATAAATTATCGCTTCGGTACTATTTTTGTCACTAAAGTTTGCCGTTTTATGACTGTTTTAAATTTGAGCTTTTAAAATATAAAACCAAATACGTAATATTATAATTTCTACATTTTTGGAAAAAAGCCAAATATTTCACTCAAATTTCAATAAATGACAGGTGGTTTTATTTGAAAAGCATTAAAATAAATTCAACGTCTGAAGGAAAAACCGAAAAGAAAAAACCTAACCTCAACATATTTTCAAACATTAATTCACACCTCACAAATAAAAATGTGGGTATATACTATAAAGGTATGTGTCATGTGTAGGCTGCACGAATATGTTTATACATTCGTATTGGGGTATAAAAATAAACCAACAACAAAAAAGGTGGGATGATTTTTTTCAAATATTTCAATTCACTCTGCTTACATATATTATGCAAAACATCAACCAACACGACAGATGGTCTCTGTTATACTTGTTTTTTATTGAAATGTTTGATGTGATATGAAATAATCGTTATTATGTCTTAATATATCGATGGCACAAGTGATATACAAGCGAGTGGCATAATATACGTGGTGGTGGTGGTGGTTACATATCATTTGAATGCTTTTTCGGTAAAAATATGGAATACAATTTTAATAAAAGCGAAGACATGTGTACACCTCGAATGGTATATACAATAAGAATGAATAGATAAATGTTGCTGTAACAGAAACCAACATTTCAAAACGAGTATATTCTCTCGAGTGTATGATTCATATGCTTTCAGCTTCGTTCAATAAATCGAAATATGATAAATGAGATTTTATTTTTGAGATCAAATCAACCACCAACAGCAAACTAATGGTTTTTCTGTATACATTTTTTGGCTTCTTAAAACTTTTTTCGAGATAATATATGTACTGATGCAACCATATTTTGATGGTGAACTATTTTTATTCGAGTATGGTTCTACTTTGGTATTCCTTGTGGGTATATTATGTTCGTAGATTTATGTATGAACTTTGCTTGAAGAACTGAACTTAAAGTTCAAATTAAAGTTGTTGAAGTATTGTGGCATTATGGTCATAAAAATATTTTGAGATGATTTATTGCTTTGCTTTATGTGACTTTCTTTTATGGTCGGATATTGGTGTTTTAATACAATCAACCCTAGGAGAATAGTTTCTTTTAAGTCTCTGCATACACTTGTTGAACATTAAGTAAATCAGAGAAAAACTCCATCCAAGTGTCTAGCACCGCATCGATCTTTATACGGAATTTTCTATCCTGGTCCCGACTGCCGATGAATGTTGTGGATAAGTCCGGTAACCCTTTTAAAGAAGCTACGAGAACTGTGTTCATCGCTGAGTTGGTGTACTATTAAGATTTAAGCCTTCCACCATATGCGCTTTGTTTGTCTACAAATTCGCCTAGCGGTTCTCCTAGCAAGTTCCGTTTTGTTTTTCCGTGCAATTATAATTTTTTATAGTTTTTTTATAGACCTTATTCTGTTGCTTGACATCAAGACAACACTCTTCATCAAACCAATCATTTTTGGGTTTAATTTTTACCATACATCGCCTGGGCATACCGACAACCACCGTTTTCAATACCTCCTATTGATCATTCACATAATGTGAATGGTGATTGGTATTAGATCTTCCTGTGACCCTGACTTGTAAAAAAATAAATTCATTAATAAATTCATGATCAATTTTTGGCTGAAAACGCTGTTATTGACAATCGTTATTGAAAGAACCGTTGCTGCAGAAACGGCAAGTAAATATCACAAATCTATAGCTGATACACACGCCCAAATATAATACATTACACAGTTATGCCATCCGTACGTAAGTAACCACCGTTCACCAACAATCAAAACAGGACAAGGTACGCCATTACGTGGGTTGTGGGGAAAATTATCCGAGGTCCACGTGCAGATCTCGATCAAGTGTTTGTTCGTTTTTTTACTTAACTGGGCACATCCAAAAGATATGACGGTTCAATCCAGACAACCGTCAGATGACCAGAAAGAAGCTTTAAAAGAATAAACGTCATTTTAATTCTGTTAAGGTGGTATCTGTACCTTCCGAAGTTAAAATTGATACCACAATGTTCATTAACGATGCAAATTTGAAATCGATTCGGCCTCGAGATATACCATTATATCTGAGCAGGCTTCACCAAAACTTCAGATTGCTGAACTATTTTTAACCTACTTTCTGGGACGGATGGATGTCGATATTGTATATAATGACAATCATATCGATCGACTCATATCGAAATAAGACCAGCATATTGGGACGGAATTGGTTTGTGCCTTTGAGCATATCAATTCAAATAGTACACTATAGAATTATCGAAGTGCGTAGACGTGATGGAAAAGTTTCAGCATGTTTTGCATGTCATTTAAATTAAATCCAGAAGTTGTTCTTATTCATTTACAAGCCCGGCGTATTTCAATTGCTCTTCGAGTATCGAGAAAAGTTGGATAAGTTAACGTTGCAGGAAATATTAGTGCATGAAAAGTACAGCGAATAGACCACACCAATTGTGTCTGTTTGAAAATATACTGGATCTGTCTGGATTTGCGGTGACTATTAGTCTAGTGTCAATATAGCTCTATTTCTTCTCACTTTTTGAATAACGTCACCACTCATTTACTGTCCAAAATCCTAGGGGGTAAAATCTTTGCTAAGCTTGACCTGACTCAAGCCTATCAGCAGCTTAAGGTTGACAAAAAAACGGCAATGTTACAAACAATTACGACTTACAAAAAAGAATATAAAGTAAAGCGTCTACAATTTGGGATTCCCACAGCGCTCGAAATTCAGAAAGTTCAACAGCAGAGGATCAACCAGTTAAAATCTGCACTATAAACTGATAGCTGGGTACTCATTCCTTATGATGAGCATCATCTAATATGGCTGGTGCGTGATGCCTCTCCATTTGGAATTGAAATTGTATTGTCACACAGTGTAAGTAAGTCCAACAGAACGCCGATATATGCCCAGATTGATAAAGAAGCCTTAGCGGCTATAGCTAGTGTACAAAAATTCCACAATTTTCTATATGACCGAATTTTCACCCTAGTTACCACTTTTGTGATTGTTTAGCACAGATAAGCCAAAACCTCAAATAATCTCTCCCAGGATGATGCGATAGAGTGTGTTTTTAAATGCATAACAGTTTAAAATCATTCATTGACCAGGGAAGGAAATGGGAAACTCGTATAGCCTCAGTTGACTGCCAAACTCTTTCCATCTTATAAAGAAGAAGAGGTGTTATTGATAGGCATGATACAACATTTAGCTGTAATGGCGAGTAGTATTGCTACGTCTACGATGAAGGATCTTATTCTTTCTCGTGTGCATTCGTCGTGCCTCAGGGGATGGCACAAGTAGGCCAACGATCCATTTAAACCATTCTGGATGCACCGAACTAAGTTAAGCTGAAATAGGGACTGCATTTTGTGGCGACAACGATCATACCATCAAATTACCGTCAATCAATATTGGTCCTATTGCATACCGCAGACCCAGCAATTGAGCAAATAAATAGTATGGCAAGATGTTATGTTTGGTGGCCTAGAATTGACGATGACATCGAGAAGCTTGTTCGATCTTCCAGCCCGTGTCAGGAGAGTTGACTTGAAAATCTCCACGCTTCCATTCAGTTTTGGGAACAGGCAGAGACCATGGTCTAGTGTTCATATAGGTTTGCAGGACTATTTCAAAATAGTGAATATTTTATTCTGATTGATTCCTACTTCAAATGGTTGGACGTCCACATCGTATCAACTACATCAAAAAATTGTGCCCTTACAGTGTTTCAATCTATTTTCGTTACTAACGGCATTCCACAGATGATTATAAGTAATATTGGTATAGCATTTTACACGGCAGATTTCAAAGTATTTTGCAAGAGTAACAGAGTTCAACATACTTTAGTTGCTCCATTTCATCCATCATCAAATAGACAAGCAGAGCGAATGGTATGTGAGACTAAGGACCATTTGAAGAAAGAGCCAACAGGCGATACTCACAAACGTTTGTCAACATTTCTGTTCCACCATCATGCGACGCCATTCCCAAGTACTAGAAAGAGTCCAGCTGAACTGCGTATTGAAGCTTGAGAGCACATTCATAAAACTATGTATCGTGTTTGATGCATCGTGTAAAAAGACCTTTGAAAAATCACAAAATACTATTACAAAGGTAAAACTAACCATACAAAAAGTTTGCCAAAAAGTTTTATGGCCGAAATTACATAAATATACAGTATAATCTATGGTGTTCTAGCTCATCCGGTCTATTTCAAGTTTCCAGCTGAAACCCGGACCTTACGGTAGTGCGGTAGTGCGCTGCTTCTTTATTTTTCGTTATTTGATATCTGCAGTATCTTGCACACTAAAACATTTCAATTTCGATCATGTATATTAGAAAGAATTCCAAAACCCGTTCTTGGGTCGGGCATTTCCGTTTATTTGTAAGGTTGCATGATGACTTTAGGTCTCTCATGACATCCAAAAGATGATATATTTCGACATGAATATTCTTTAATGGTCGTCAACACTAAAATTACAAAGTTTCAGGTCGCACCAAATAAAACAATTACAGTATCTTGTTGGGATCTTTATATGGCTGAACTCTTAGCAAATCATCTTCATCGCATCGTTTTAAAATTAGCTTTCACCTTTGACGGAGTATTTTCTTGGAGAAATTTGGCGGTACTCTTAAATTGGTTGGCAACTCAACCAGCTAACTGGACAACTTTCGTGCCAAATAGAAATTCAAAAATTCAGTGTTTGATTAATAAGTGATCATGAAGCTACGTAGGCAAAAAAAATGTACCAACCGGTCTTATTTCGAGAAAAAACACTCTAGGAGGTGACAAAAAAGTTCATTCAACAGGGAGCGTTTCTTGCCTAAGAATACATCAGAACTTAAAAGAGTAAACCAATATCTAATACTTTTCAACTGAAACAGCATAGCCTGTTCATGAGTACTCTCCGAGCAGAAGCGCAAGTGCCCACAGCGCAAGTGCCCCAGCTGGTCGGTTTGTGATATGTGGCATTGGACAAGTATGATATGTGGCATTGAACTATATGTTCAGAGATCTTTGTTTATCAAAAGCATCTATTGTTGTGTTCGTGTGCTTCGCCACAAAAGCCGCAAATCTTGAATTGGAGAATAACTTGCCTGCCGATGAACTCCTTAACAACAGTATTTGTCGTTGTGAAAATGCTACAATTTCAGGGCTGATCGTCTTCAGTTAAGTAAATATTGTGAGCTTTTCTTAAAGCAAGATATATAATACTTATTTAAACGAATTGATAAAAGGTTGCATATAATTCAAAGATTACAGCAAATATTTTGAAAAACTTGATCGAATGAATTCTTTTGCTCAGTTACAATGTGAAATCAACAATGCTCACCTACATAAAATTAGGTACGTAAGTGTTGATCGCCCCACAAAAATTGCATACTGAGCGAATTATGGTATTACATCGCGGAAAGGATTCCGCTGTTCGAGTCGTATTCGTTATATAATGTTTATCAGGGCGTCTACAAAAAGGCCATTCAGAAACTTGAGCTTTTACTACTAAAAAACTTTTTTACGAAGATGATTTGTTGTGAAAGTACACAACACAAAACGACCCTGATCGTAGGGAAAACAACTGTAACTGGCATTGGATGTTTTTTGGCCAGCTACCCATCAAATTTAATTAAAAATCAAAAACACATAAGTAAAGTTATGTAAACAATTATGATAAAAAGTTACATTAAGTTTGGATTTAGTGCATGTTGGTTTCATCCTCTTAAAAATTGGTCCTAATAAAAATCTTTCCTTACCATCCTTTAATGCAAGGTGAATATAAGTCAAGTGTAATAAAACGGTTTATACCGGCTCCATGACCGTTTCAAATTGAACGCATTCCGTTAAACTTTATGTATGTGATTTAAAGGATTAAATACGTATAAGGATACAAGGATTGAACATATTTATTCGTTACTCTCTTGAAACCATTTAATATAACCTAAGCCATCGTCCTTATATCTATTTTTTACCACGAGGATACGAGTATCCAAAAGCAGCACATAATTGTATATACAAACTATACAAAGAACAAAACATAAATAAAATTCAAAAGCTTTTCACTTCCGTTTTCATTTATATTTTCTTACGAAAATAGATCCTACTAAATTCTCGGAATTTTTTATATATTTTTATTTTTCCATTGGCCTTCGCTACGAAACGTATATTTTATTAAGGAGATGAACAATGAATAAAATAATTTATAAAAATCTGCTTACAATTTTATCTTGAGCTTTTCGTATATACTTAAAGTTTCTTGTGCGTATTTTTGTTTCACAGAAACATTTAAAAAATAAAATTAAAGTAGAGCAAAGGCACAATGGATTTTGTAAAGTTTAACAATTAAAAAATGGTTATGGTACAAAATGTGAGTGGCGGAGTTATCAAAAATGTGGTACCAAGAATTGGGGTCAGTCAAGAAGTAAAAAACACAGCGGGGTCAGCTATTGTATGGTACATGTTACCGTGCCTCACTTCAAATTAATAAGTTTTAATGATTTTGGAATGATTTTGAATACCTGATAGCAAGCCTATTAAAACTTTGATTTTATTTCATAACCCGAAAATTTCCAAAATTCAAAAAATACATGCCACAAAGAGAGAATATCAAAAAATCAGAAAATCTGATGGTAAGCCCATGAAAACTTTCTAAAAACATCAGCAAATGAGTTATTAAGCCTTAATCAAAAACTCTTAATAAAATCGTAATTACTAGCTCTGGTTATCAGTATAAAAATACATTTTATAAAATTTATATTTAAAAAATTTTAGCAAAAAATTTGATTGCAAAAAAATTAGAATTGGTTATAAATTTTAGGTGTATTTTTGTTAGTTTTTATATAATAATATAATAATATAATAATATAATAATATAATAATATAATAATATAATAATATAATAATATAATAATATAATAATATAATAATATAATAATATAATAATATAATAATATAATAATATAATAATATAATAATATAATAATATAATAATATAATAATATAATAATATAATAATATAATAATATAATAATATAATAATATAATAATATAATAATATAATAATATAATAATATAATAATATAATAATATAATAATATAATAATATAATAATATAATAATATAATAATATAATAATATAATAATATAATAATATAATAATATAATAATATAATAATATAATAATATAATAATATAATAATATAATAATATAATAATATAATAATATAATAATATAATAATATAATAATATAATAATATAATAATATAATAATATAATAATATAATAATATAATAATATAATAATATAATAATATAATAATATAATAATATAATAATATAATAATATAATAATATAATAATATAATAATATAATAATATAATAATATAATAATATAATAATATAATAATATAATAATATAATAATATAATAATATAATAATATAATAATATAATAATATAATAATATAATAATATAATAATATAATAATATAATAATATAATAATATAATAATATAATAATATAATAATATAATAATATAATAATATAATAATATAATAATATAATAATATAATAATATAATAATATAATAATATAATAATATAATAATATAATAATATAATAATATAATAATATAATAATATAATAATATAATAATATAATAATATAATAATATAATAATATAATAATATAATAATATAATAATATAATAATATAATAATATAATAATATAATAATATAATAATATAATAATATAATAATATAATAATATAATAATATAATAATATAATAATATAATAATATAATAATATAATAATATAATAATATAATAATATAATAATATAATAATATAATAATATAATAATATAATAATATAATAATATAATAATATAATAATATAATAATATAATAATATAATAATATAATAATATAATAATATAATAATATAATAATATAATAATATAATAATATAATAATATAATAATATAATAATATAATAATATAATAATATAATAATATAATAATATAATAATATAATAATATAATAATATAATAATATAATAATATAATAATATAATAATATAATAATATAATAATATAATAATATAATAATATAATAATATAATAATATAATAATATAATAATATAATAATATAATAATATAATAATATAATAATATAATAATATAATAATATAATAATATAATAATATAATAATATAATAATATAATAATATAATAATATAATAATATAATAATATAATAATATAATAATATAATAATATAATAATATAATAATATAATAATATAATAATATAATAATATAATAATATAATAATATAATAATATAATAATATAATAATATAATAATATAATAATATAATAATATAATAATATAATAATATAATAATATAATAATATAATAATATAATAATATAATAATATAATAATATAATAATATAATAATATAATAATATAATAATATAATAATATAATAATATAATAATATAATAATATAATAATATAATAATATAATAATATAATAATATAATAATATAATAATATAATAATATAATAATATAATAATATAATAATATAATAATATAATAATATAATAATATAATAATATAATAATATAATAATATAATAATATAATAATATAATAATATAATAATATAATAATATAATAATATAATAATATAATAATATAATAATATAATAATATAATAATATAATAATATAATAATATAATAATATAATAATATAATAATATAATAATATAATAATATAATAATATAATAATATAATAATATAATAATATAATAATATAATAATATAATAATATAATAATATAATAATATAATAATATAATAATATAATAATATAATAATATAATAATATAATAATATAATAATATAATAATATAATAATATAATAATATAATAATATAATAATATAATAATATAATAATATAATAATATAATAATATAATAATATAATAATATAATAATATAATAATATAATAATATAATAATATAATAATATAATAATATAATAATATAATAATATAATAATATAATAATATAATAATATAATAATATAATAATATAATAATATAATAATATAATAATATAATAATATAATAATATAATAATATAATAATATAATAATATAATAATATAATAATATAATAATATAATAATATAATAATATAATAATATAATAATATAATAATATAATAATATAATAATATAATAATATAATAATATAATAATATAATAATATAATAATATAATAATATAATAATATAATAATATAATAATATAATAATATAATAATATAATAATATAATAATATAATAATATAATAATATAATAATATAATAATATAATAATATAATAATATAATAATATAATAATATAATAATATAATAATATAATAATATAATAATATAATAATATAATAATATAATAATATAATAATATAATAATATAATAATATAATAATATAATAATATAATAATATAATAATATAATAATATAATAATATAATAATATAATAATATAATAATATAATAATATAATAATATAATAATATAATAATATAATAATATAATAATATAATAATATAATAATATAATAATATAATAATATAATAATATAATAATATAATAATATAATAATATAATAATATAATAATATAATGATATAATAATATAATAATATAATAATATAATAATATAATAATATAATAATATAATAATATAATAATATAATAATATAATAATATAATAATATAATAATATAATAATATAATAATATAATAATATAATAATATAATAATATAATAATATAATAATATAATAATATAATAATATAATAATATAATAATATAATAATATAATAATATAATAATATAATAATATAATAATATAATAATATAATAATATAATAATATAATAATATAATAATATAATAATATAATAATATAATAATATAATAATATAATAATATAATAATATAATAATATAATAATATAATAATATAATAATATAATAATATAATAATATAATAATATAATAATATAATAATATAATAATATAATAATATAATAATATAATAATATAATAATATAATAATATAATAATATAATAATATAATAATATAATAATATAATAATATAATAATATAATAATATAATAATATAATAATATAATAATATTATAATATTATAATATTATAATATTATAATATTATAATATAATAATATAATAATATAATAATATAATAATATAATAATATAATAATATAATAATATAATAATATAATAATATAATAATATAATAATATAATAATATAATAATATAATAATATAATAATATAATAATATAATAATATAATAATATAATAATATAATAATATAATAATATAATAATATAATAATATAATAATATAATAATATAATAATATAATAATATAATAATATAATAATATAATAATATAATAATATAATAATATAATAATATAATAATATAATAATATAATAATATAATAATATAATAATATAATAATATAATAATATAATAATATAATAATATAATAATATAATAATATAATAATATAATAATATAATAATATAATAATATAATAATATAATAATATAATAATATAATAATATAATAATATAATAATATAATAATATAATAATATAATAATATAATAATATAATAATATAATAATATAATAATATAATAATATAATAATATAATAATATAATAATATAATAATATAATAATATAATAATATAATAATATAATAATATAATAATATAATAATATAATAATATAATAATATAATAATATAATAATATAATAATATAATAATATAATAATATAATAATATAATAATATAATAATATAATAATATAATAATATAATAATATAATAATATAATAATATAATAATATAATAATATAATAATATAATAATATAATAATATAATAATATAATAATATAATAATATAATAATATAATAATATAATAATATAATAATATAATAATATAATAATATAATAATATAATAATATAATAATATAATAATATAATAATATAATAATATAATAATATAATAATATAATAATATAATAATATAATAATATAATAATATAATAATATAATAATATAATAATATAATAATATAATAATATAATAATATAATAATATAATAATATAATAATATAATAATATAATAATATAATAATATAATAATATAATAATATAATAATATAATAATATAATAATATAATAATATAATAATATAATAATATAATAATATAATAATATAATAATATAATAATATAATAATATAATAATATAATAATATAATAATATAATAATATAATAATATAATAATATAATAATATAATAATATAATAATATAATAATATAATAATATAATAATATAATAATATAATAATATAATAATATAATAATATAATAATATAATAATATAATAATATAATAATATAATAATATAATAATATAATAATATAATAATATAATAATATAATAATATAATAATATAATAATATAATAATATAATAATATAATAATATAATAATATAATAATATAATAATATAATAATATAATAATATAATAATATAATAATATAATAATATAATAATATAATAATATAATAATATAATAATATAATAATATAATAATATAATAATATAATAATATAATAATATAATAATATAATAATATAATAATATAATAATATAATAATATAATAATATAATAATATAATAATATAATAATATAATAATATAATAATATAATAATATAATAATATAATAATATAATAATATAATAATATAATAATATAATAATATAATAATATAATAATATAATAATATAATAATATAATAATATAATAATATAATAATATAATAATATAATAATATAATAATATAATAATATAATAATATAATAATATAATAATATAATAATATAATAATATAATAATATAATAATATAATAATATAATAATATAATAATATAATAATATAATAATATAATAATATAATAATATAATAATATAATAATATAATAATATAATAATATAATAATATAATAATATAATAATATAATAATATAATAATATAATAATATAATAATATAATAATATAATAATATAATAATATAATAATATAATAATATAATAATATAATAATATAATAATATAATAATATAATAATATAATAATATAATAATATAATAATATAATAATATAATAATATAATAATATAATAATATAATAATATAATAATATAATAATATAAGAATATAATAATATAATAATATAATAATATAATAATATAATAATATAATAATATAATAATATAATAATATAATAATATAATAATATAATAATATAATAATATAATAATATAATAATATAATAATATAATAATATAATAATATAATAATATAATAATATAATAATATAATAATATAATAATATAATAATATAATAATATTATAATATTATAATATTATAATATTATAATATAATAATATAATAATATAATAATATAATTATATAATAATATAATAATATAATAATATAATAATATAATAATATAATAATATAATAATATAATAATATAATAATATAATAATATAATAATATAATAATATAATAATATAATAATATAATAATATAATAATATAATAATATAATAATATAATAATATAATAATATAATAATATAATAATATAATAATATAATAATATAATAATATAATAATATAATAATATAATAATATAATAATATAATAATATAATAATATAATAATATAATAATATAATAATATAATAATATAATAATATAATAATATAATAATATAATAATATAATAATATAATAATATAATAATATAATAATATAATAATATAATAATATAATAATATAATAATATAATAATATAATAATATAATAATATAATAATATAATAATATAATAATATAATAATATAATAATATAATAATATAATAATATAATAATATAATAATATAATAATATTATAATATTATAATATTATAATATTATAATATAATAATATAATAATATAATAATATAATTATATAATAATATAATAATATAATAATATAATAATATAATAATATAATAATATAATAATATAATAATATAATAATATAATAATATAATAATATAATAATATAATAATATAATAATATAATAATATAATAATATAATAATATAATAATATAATAATATAATAATATAATAATATAATAATATAATAATATAATAATATAATAATATAATAATATAATAATATAATAATATAATAATATAATAATATAATAATATAATAATATAATAATATAATAATATAATAATATAATAATATAATAATATAATAATATAATAATATAATAATATAATAATATAATAATATAATAATATAATAATATAATAATATAATAATATAATAATATAATAATATAATAATATAATAATATAATAATATAATAATATAATAATATAATAATATAATAATATAATAATATAATAATATAATAATATAATAATATAATAATATAATAATATAATAATATAATAATATAATAATATAATAATATAATAATATAATGAAATAATGAGTAACCAATAATTAAAAAGTCCATTATTGGTAAAAGAGCATCAAGAACTTTTGATTATCGTATTAATCTTCAAAATCCGACAATTTAGTCGTCTTTTTTTGCACATTTTATACATGGTCATAAGTTTTTAAAATCAGGCAAGGGAATTTTTTATCCTGGGATGAAAAATCCTTGGTTTTTTTATCTTAAGAATTTTAATCCTAGGATTATAATCTCACGATTTTTTATCCTAAGATTTTTAAATTGTAGGATTTTTATCTTAGGATTTCTTATCCTGAGACTTTTTATCTTGGAAATTTGTATCCTCGGACTTTTAATCTTAGGATTGTTTCATCCATAATTTTTTTATCTCAGAATTTTTTATCATTGGATTTTTATTCTAGGACTTTTACCCTGGTTTTTTTTCTCAGGTTTTTTTTTATTCTGTGATTTTTAATTCTGGAATATTTTATCCTTTGATTTTTCACCCTAGGGTTTTTTATCCTAACATGTTTCTATCTTAGACTTTATTATCCTACGATTTTTATCTTAGGGGTTTTCACTTTAGGATTTTTTACCTCTGGATTTTATAGCCTAGGATGGTTTGTTATAAGGTTTTCAAACTCAAGATTTTTTTAGTAAGATTTTTTTAATTGGATTTTGTCATTTAGGATTTTGTATCATAGGATTTGTTATCTCAAGATTTGCAATGCATCAAGTAAAAATGATTCGATTTTGGAGAATACCTTAATCAAAAGCTCTGGTCATCATTGTAAAAAGAGCTTTAAAATATATTCACATTTTCACAAATAAGTTGGGGTAAGCTTTTGCAAATTTACAATGTTAAAGAGCCATTAGTTTTCTTTTGATAAGGTCATAGTTTCCAACCGAATTCTTAAGGGCTTGTTTGTTTGTTTGTTTGTTTCTGAACTCGTCAGTTTGTTCTGGAACTGAAGCTCTCCCAACTCTTTCGCGGTTAATTTTTAACGTTCTACCTTACGCCGTCACCAGCCAAATCGAGGACTCACGAATACAGGTTCGATTTTAAATCCTTCTGCATTTTGCATTGCTCCAGCCAGTCTGCACTGACATGGACGATGGTTCGGCCCATGGATTCAGCACTCCAACAGGGGGTCATAGTTGTGTTCATCGTCATCACCGATCGTAATCAGGTGACGAAAAATTCCTTTTAGAACCCTCACTCATTGGTATTCGAACCCGGTACCTCCCGCCCCAAACACCGCAGCTTTAACCACTGCGCCAGTTACTCGGTATTCTTAATGTCTATAGCTAAAGATCAATTAGTGTTTGTGAACATCGATCACATACTATCATGTAATAATATGAACCAAAACATTACAACACTTCATTTTGTACCTTTATTCTTTGCTATACATTTCTCTACCTAAATATTTAAATCCACACATTACTTTAACAACGTGCTTATGGCCTACACATATTATTATCATCTTCGTTAATCATGCTCATCTTTTTTATTTTAACTGCAACAACAACAAAATAAAAAGGATGAGCAAAAAACACAACATCTTCAAAATTTTAAAGTACATTTCATGATAATCATCAGCACATCATACAGTTTTCTTAATTTTAAACGATGATATGAAGAATTTTCACATCATCCTTTTCTCGTTTCCTGAAATATGAACAAAAAAAAATAAAAATTTGAAGAAGCAAAAACAAAAAAAAAAGCGATGACTGCGTAAAAAATGGAGGTACAAAATATGTTAAAACAGTTTTTCCTTTTTCCCATGTATAAACTTATGTGAAAAAAATAAACGTTGAATCCTTCACATAATAATCATCAGAACCGATTCAAAATGAAATCATGTCTATCGGATTATTTAAAATGAAGTCTTCGATGTACGAAAAATGTACAGAGTTTTCTAATGTGGGGAAGTCTGCTGCATTAAACCATTGCATCGTAGATTGTGTATTTACATTATTGAACGCCACGTGCAGTTGGTAATAAATCTAGGTGCTTATCATGATAACATATCAGCCATGAAAGAGTATCGCGTTTGTTCTCAAAAAACTCGATGGCTAAGAAGTAAAGACCATGCGTCCAGAGGGTAAACATTACTTTACAGTGGAGTTAGTCTCGGCAATCATAGTGTCGTATTTTTTGTTAGTTCCCAGATGAAAAGGTTGTTTTGTTTTCAAAGCAGTCGATAATAGTAGGTTTAAGCTATATACGCAGGCAACAAGCCAGCTAGTCAGTTCATGTTGATAAAGTGCTTAGATTTAGACTCATGATATAACAAATTGGATGAGCTGATGGGATCTTTACCACAGCACGATAATGATTGAATCAGAATATCAATGATCAAATTATTGATTGGTGACTATAATGCTAAAGCTGGAAAATAATAAACTAACTTTAACCGCAAAGAAGTTTGGAGAGCTTCACCTCTTAAAAAGATTAGATAAAGAACTCTAGGAAAAATCTAGGATTCAATAAAGGGGCAAAAATGATTTACTTTGCAATGGAGCACGATAAACCAACCCATTTAACATGTCCCTGTGTCAAATTAAATATTTGTTAATTTCTAAAGGAAGCGACTCCTCGAGTTTATTTCAAATGATCTCCGAAAAACATGGCGAGTAATAGAGTCCATTTAATAACCATTTGCAAACTCGTTGTATTTAATCTCCAGGCTAGAGTTGTTGTTTCTATTATTGAGCATTAAAAGCTACACTCAGATCTTAAGGATATAACCTCACTAGTATGTGACCTACACATGTAAAAGTGGGTTAAAAAGCAGGCTAGCTTCTCATGTCACATAACTCTTTATGTTATAAACCTAACCTAAACGTCAGGGAGTTCTTCCTTATCACAATTACAATCTCTAAAATTGAACATGGACCATGCTATAAAGGAGTGTCCCCACAACCTCCAAATAGTGTACGTGGAACGACTGAACTACGATTGATGAAGTCAAACAAGATCTTCATGATATGACATAGGAAAACTAAAGGCTGTGAGCATAAGAGTTGGATATTGTAATTTACATTCCTTTCGGATCCAATCCTAATATAATATACATGAAGCTTTATGCATTTTTCTCAAATGATCGAGCAGCAGTAGCTGCTGTTTACCATTCAGTGAAGATTTCGAGAGATTTCAATATGTCAAAATAAAAACGTCTACCACTCAATGCTGATTTAATTTCAGACATCGTGATTAACTTATCATTGTCAGATTAATATTCTTCATATAGTGTTAATAATAGTGAATTGTCATGGCACAATCAATGCTTTAAATGGTGATAGCTCTCTTAGTATTTTTTAATGCACCACTGAACGTCCAACTAGTTTCTTATATTGTTGAGGTTAAAGCGGATATTTTAGCAAATGTCTCTTAGTTATGTGACTGTAAGTTACACGGAAAGAATCACTGACACGCTTGCTGCATTTTTTAAAGACGTGGATGTTCTTTCTTTGAGAGAATATAACGTTTCTATTTAAGTAATAATCTTAATATTTAATATCGGTTTGGAAACCTCTCGGATATTTGATCAGCTAAGATTTTTGTCTCCCAATATCAAATGAAAATTTGGTTCTGACAGATGAGGCTGTCAAAAGTATAAATAAAAAAAATCAGAGACAAATTAAAATGTTGAATTCAGAATTTTTAAAATTTAGAGACTATAAAGGTATTACAGCTGCTTACTATTACCACACTCTGCTTACTATTTACCAGGCTTTTGTGGTCATCCTCAGACTTACCATCCTCAGATTAAGAGGAATGATGCCAGAAAAGTAAGTGAATTTCACTAATTTAGGGACGATTTACTATCAGTAGGGCCGGTAGTGCAAACCAATTTATTTTTTATTATTTGTCGTTTTAGGTCTAGTACTGAAATTGTTAAATTCTAGAGACTAGTTGAGTTGCAAGATGGTCAGTGCTACTATCAATATATTTATTGGCGTGATGACAGAGCCAGCAACTCGTTTTGTCATACCGAATGACTTGTATGACAACGATCTGCCAACTATTCAAAATTTGACACAGGTCATACAAATGACATCCGAGCAACAATTCTTTATTAGGGCGCCTCAAACTAATTTTCTCAAACTAAATTCAGTACTATATAATATTCCAAAGTCAGAATGTGAAAAAGTACTCAATGACCTTGAAACTTTGGAATTATTATGGAAACCTAAGAAGGATGTTTTTAAATTTATCGGTCAAATTTATAAAGATGGAAGTATAATAAAAAGTACTGTGCTTTCAGACATGGCACGCCTTTGATCCAATTGGCTTTTCGTATCTGATAATGTTGTCGTTGGAAAAGTATACATTAAAAAATTAGGCTACTAAAAACCCAATGGCAACTATTACGGTCAGAGTTGCATTATTCATCGGTTTTATTCGACAATTGCACTAAATGTGATTTACGATTCATCAACAAATTATTTGTTGCTAATCTGGTCAGCGCCATTCAAAATGTATGCGAATCTCATCCAAGGAAACATGTTACTTCCAAATCTAATGCAATGCATATTATCTCCAAAAACATGAAGGTTGTTTAGTAAATAAACGAAGGACTAAGATTTTTGGGACCTTTATTTCTACATTCACATAAACCCAAAAAGTTAGTTCCAGTTTCTTGGAGCGGTAACATTCATCAAAAGGTGGTTGCTACGATGACATATGCCCAACGCTTCAAAAAAAAAATCTAAAACTATCTCCTAAGGATCAAATAAAATGCCCACTCGACTCAATAGTCATGAGGCTGGCATCCAATTGATTGTAAATTTGGTTCAACATAAGTGCTACGCAGATGTTTTTAAGAAGCTAAGGATGGGTAACTAAATCAAAATCTCTTACGCTCTTTTTAAATTAGGATGGCATTGTACGCATTGGAAGTCGACCTCCATTTTTATAAAAATGAATCACTACTCAAGCTACATAGAAACCATTTGCATGTAGGACCTAAGGTTTTATTGTCAATTGTTCGTGACCGCAGTTTTTGCAGTAAAATGGGAGATTTGTCTGCTAGGCGTCTAACACGAAATCGAATTTATATAATACCGCAATGTACTTTGTTGGAACTTTGTTATTGTTCATTATAAGATTCGAGGTAAAACAAAACCAAATCTGTCTGGCTACCATCTTGGTCTGGCTACCAAGGCAGTTCACAAAGAGCTAGTTGCAGACCTTTCATCAAATGCATTTTTTAACACTTTCTCGAGATACCAACTTTGTTAAAGCCAACTATCCAATAAAATTGATCGGGAAATTAGAACAATTAGCAGAGATGACCACATCAACTGGCACTTTTATCCTCCATGTGATTCTCAGTTAAGCGGTCTATATCAATCAAGAATCATATCAGCTAAATTTCTTTTATAGGCAAAGTGATGGTGCTCAGTTCACGACCTCTTTGAGAATAACATAGGTGTGAGAAATAAGTATCACTCATAATACTATGGTGACCAAAGATAGACTCCTAAGGAAAATAACTAGTTTAAACGCTTTAACATAACCATTACTAGTCACCTCTATACTTTTGTACTAACTGCCCTTATTCATGTAAAGTATCAAATCAGAAAATCACTAAAACGTTGGGCCAGCTAAAATATACGCACACATCTAGATCAAAAGCATAACTGCAGGTGAGGTTTCTGCAATGAGACGATGTAAAATAAAGTTCCTTAACAGTCACGTGTTGAACAATACTTCTTCGTTTTAAATTAATTTTCACTGAAAATTCATCAATATGTCAGACGCACAAAAAGATCTAAAAGAACTAGAACTAGACGAATATTGCCTGATCGCATTATCACGGGAGCTTACAACAAAAAACTTCAGTTGATATTGCTCGACGAACGTGAAAAAATGCTGGAGCGTGTGATTGAAGTTTGCAAATAGTTCGAATCGGCAAATGTCAACCAACCAATTTTGGCATCAAAATCGTCGATTACATCGTTCGTAAAATCACACAAATAACCAAAAGGTTTTGTTTCAACTGTGGTGGCGAATGAAGGCCAAAACATAAAAGAAAGTGTCCAGCAAAGGATGTTACGTGCCAATGTGGGAAATAGGGACATCTTCGCCGGATGCGTCGCCAAAAGACACGTAAAACGGATGCAAGTATATCGATCGCGAGCGTATTAAATATGAAGCAGCGACAAATAACGAGCTTCAGCAATTTTAGTTGGGCTGGTATATCATCGGGTAAATTATCGGATAAACATCAGAAAATATATAAACGATTCTTAGTATTAAAAATGTTGTTTGTAAAATAAATTCAATCGGATCAAAAACAAAGCGATGGACCAAGCTGATGTCAATTGCATTACATTAAAAATTATCAAAGAAATGAAAATCAAAATGAATAACTATCTATGCCACAGATAAAGATATACAGATATGGAAGTTTCATGGCCATTAATTACATGAGAATATTCAGCTATTGAAATATCTTCAAATTCGAATCTTACTAGTTTAAAACGGGCCAATATAATATAATTAATATATTGTTTATCTTTTCTATTTTCCATTTATGATAAATACGCTGTAAACAATAAACAAAACGATACATTGAAATAACTGAACCAATACTAATTTCCATTTTTTGTTTTGTCAATGAAAAAAATATAATACCGACGGATCAACGATAATAAACTGCGGTTGACGAATAATAAAACATGATAGACTTAAAAAAATAAATTACAACAACATATGATCCACATTATTTTAAATATCACACAACAATTCTAGCCATTCTGCTAACGATTGTTGCTGTTTGCTGTATTAATTATGATCAAAATTTATTTTCTGGAAATTGTAGATATATTTTAATATATTTTATATGGCATCTACATTTCAATAGCTGTATATTATAATACAATTAATGACCATGAAACTTCCATATCTGTATATTTTTATCTGTGGTATGGCTGGAATTATGGTGTAGGATTCTAAATTAAATATTGAACGGATATCGGAATTCATTGTTGTTGAGGCTACGTTTAAACCAATACTTGAATTTGAAACTTGTGTTGAATTTGAATTGATTGGCCCGGTAAAAACTTGAAGAGATAGTGCATGATGAAATCATTTTGCCAGTCTCTCGCCCAACGAACTGGGTTAATAATAAGCAAATAGTAGAAAAATCGAATAGTGATTTTGATATCTGTCTAGATCCAAAGCCATTAAATAAGTGCCTTAAGTGCGAACATTTTTTTGATTCCTACATCACAGTAAAAACATCAAGGTATTCACAATATTAGACTGTTCTAGCTCTGAAGTGACAACATTCATGACGCTTTATGGTCGCTTTATAAATTCAAAACATTAGCGTTTGGATTAAATGTTTCACTGTGATGCTTTTTACAAGTATTTGGCAAAGTTTATTCCAACTATATCTAAGCTAATGGCCGAGTTGAAGCTATTATCTGGAAAGATGTTCCGTTTGAGTGGGAAAATTAACATGACATAAACATGGCTTGGTAATTTAAAGAAAATTATAACATTTGAACCAGTTCTTAAGCCGTGTAATCCAAAAACGCCATTTGTTATTCAAACGGATGCATCAAAAGAGAGACTTGGGTTAGGTCTAATACAAAATTATCATCTGGTTGCATTTGCTTCCAGAACTCATAGTTAATGTGCACAGCGATAGGCACAAATCGAGAAAAAGAAAGTTTTAATAACTTCATTTATGGGCGTACATTTGCGGTCGAAAATGATCACAAACTCCTTGAAACATTGAATTTGCGTGATATTGATGATTATCACACCAAGATTACAGCGAATGTTCATAACCCTGTTAAAATATTCAGGATTGAAAATTATTTATATACCCCGGAAAGGTCATGCTACTTGCTAGCTGTCTTTGTCGTACACAATTGGAAACAAATATAAACATGGAAGATAAGGAATTGTCTGAAGTCATTCATGTTGCCAAAAAATCTGTTTGTGTCATAAAGGGCAATTATATTATTACATACGGATATTGGAATCCGATGAAAATCTCAAACAAGTGTGTGAATATGTGAGGAACACGTGGTTTGAATACCAATCGTTGAACGATTTTTGCAAGGTGTTCCATTAAATACAAGTCAAAATTCCATTTTGAAAATAAGCTCTTGTTCAGAAATCACCGTCTGGTAATTCCAACGAAATAACAACCGAAAATGGCGAAATGGTTGCACGAACCACAAATTGAAAAAACGCTTGCTTGAGCAAGAATGTTATATTTTTGGACGGGAATGAACTCACAAATCAAGGACCTTATAGCATTATGTAACATTTGTGGAAAGTTTTAACGGGCCAATCAAAAGGAACCGCAGGTTCCGGAAATTAACCCGAAGTATCCATTTCATATTATATACGTGGATATAATATGTTGATCGGTTTTTGTATCTATTTTTGACACATATTTAAATTTTTTGATCACCACAACATCAATAATAAAACGATTGCTTAAATTTTGCTCATTATTCAATATAATCGGATATCCATCGATCATTAAGAGCGATAATTTTCCATTCAACTCATTGGAATTTGTAAAATTCTCAAGGAATTTCAATGTACAATTCAAATTTTCAGGTCCTTGATATCCACGAAGCAATGGAATAGCAGAAAAGGGCGTGGCAATTGCAAAGAATATTCTAAAGTGATGCTACGAAGCAAATGAGGTGAGTCAATATCAGTTTAGAATTGTGGAATCTAATATCGGAGTTATTTTTTGGCTGATTGACCAAAACAAAATTACCAGTGGTGAAATAATTGCTTGTCAGAAATAATTTAAAAGAATAATCCATTCAAGAAACAATCAACAGAAAAAAGAAAAGCAAAAATTTTACTATGATCGAAATGTGAAGTTTTTGCCTTCATTGAAAATTGGAGACTTGCTAATTTTTAAGAAGAATGGAAAGGAATAGCATTATGGAAAGATAGTTGGAATAGTCGATGATCGCTCATGCATTATTAGGAGGTCATTTGAAAATAATTTTAGACATAATCTTTGATTTATCTCTAAAACAAAATTTGTTGATTTCAATGCTATATTGACTATTTTGGAAGTAAATTCTGGAAAGAAATAGGAGACAATTGATTTAAACAGTTTTGTAGAACACAGTTTTTTGGGTGGGTTGTATCAGGTAGACATAAAGATCCACGAACAAGGAGCAGATGGAATCGTACGATACAGTGTAAGCAACAAGCGAAAAAAACTGCCCTTATTCACAAACATGAAATCATGATTTAGATGTAGATGTCGCTGTGACTTTTCGACAATTTTTAAGGTTAACGAATAAATAAAGGTTTACAAGAGATTTATCTATATACTTTGAATCTCAGTGTTATCTGGCCAAAACACGTGAAGCTTATATTACATAAAGCATCACTATAACTTAAAAACTCGGTAATAATAGCTAACAAACGATTTAGGACTTTGAGACATATATACTGGTAATGGATGAAAAACTACGAAATCAATACAATAACCAGTTCGATAAGACCATAATGGAAAACTCTCTTCGTCTTATGTAAAACATTTGGTCATATAGTGATGAGATTTGATTTATGTAAATTTTTTTACCTTAAATATCCCAAAAACATCCATTTTTGAAAAAAAAAAATAAAACGAATATCTTTCGTTGGTTACGGATTTATTTTACCTTAAAGCGTGACACAATTATGTACCAGTCTTAAACAAGAAATAAAATATAACTCTATCGCCTTAATCAAAAGCCTTATTTTGAACTCCACATGCAAAGTTTCAACAAATAAAAGTGTGTTAAAAGATTAAGAATTTAAAAAGTTTAGTATCACGTCGTATTACATAATATCGCATCAACACTTCAAACAAACGTTGTTGTCATAAAATAAAATAAAAAAATCTATGACAAATTTTTTTATCTCAGGTGGATATCAAATATGAACCAAAAAAAATTGTGTACCTAGGTACTTAAATTATAATAAAAAGTCTAAAACACAAAAAAAAATTGTCAAATTTTTGTACTTTACGCAAAATAGGTTCTTAGAAAACTGAAAATTTCGGATGTAGGCAAGCAGGTACAACCAAGATATACTTTACCATATTATTTGTTTTTATTCTTTTGCTAAGCAAAAAAAAAAAAATGAAAAACTTATATAAGATGTAAAATATTTTTTTTTGGATAATTTGATAAATTTAATTTAATTTATTCAAATTTTTTTTTCTGTTTTAGGGACTTTTTTTTTCCAGGCGGTATAAAGTAATAAATTTTATCATGAGTTGATAACAACGCAAGTCTGAGTACAATGCAAATTAAATTAAATAAAAATCGATTTGGTTTTTGTTTTTGGAAATGTTGTGGTATTTTATTATGGTAATGTGTGTTTATATTATGAAAACATAGCTTTTAGAAAAGTTTGCAATGGTAGCAGTTAAAGGTGGTTTTAAGCACTATAAAAGAGTATGTATCCTAAAATTGATCATAGCATACATTTAAGTTTTAATTTTAATAATAAATTCAGTAAAAATTAATTTTTCCCCACCAAGCATTCGAGATAGAGTGATCAATGTCGACTGGGTTAAGATTGGAAATTACCTTAGGAAAAATTCCAGACATTGCTGGTCACATACTCAACAACTGTCTTTTGTTCGATTACTAGTCCTAGTTTCCATTTCAATGGAGGACTCTTGGTTGGTTGAGATTGCTGTAAAAGAGAGTTCAGTGTTTATATTAGTTTAAAATTTTTATTAGGTCAATATTTTACATAGACATTCTTAAACAAAATTCTTAGTCTAAACTTTATCTTACTGCCTGTTACCACTCTAGTAGGTAACAGAGATTCCAACATAAAAACATAAATTTGCCCATATGGCACATTTATCTTTTATTTTTATTTTCACATAATTTCATACATTTTTGCTGATACAGAATTTATTTAGAAAAAGTGGACTGGCTCCGACCCACGGTAGGCGCACTAATCTCTTAAATTAACATTGGTCCTTCGAAAAAAAAACAACCAGCGACAATAAAAAATAATAATTTATTTTTTTAAAAAGCCAAACACCAACCGGCAAAATCGTAAATCTAATCTTCGTCACAACGGTTTAAAACAACCTAACCCATCGAAGTTCTCAGCTAAAGTCAAGAGATATAAAACAACCACGCTCAACCACTTGCTACGAAGACAAGATTTCAAAATGAGTGAATTATATAGAGACATAGTGACGACCAAAGACGTGTTGGAAGGAAAACGAGACAAGCAAGCTATACAATTTACTATACAATGCATTGACAGGCACGAAAAACTTTGTGTCGAGGACTCAGACGAAGACCATGAGAGGCTAAAATATTTCGCCAGAAGAGATTACGAGGCAGTAAAAGAGGAGTAAACATCAATGACAATTCAAATGACCACCAAATGATAGAAGAAACATCAACTACCAATGAGGTAACATCCGAAATGAAGCTAAAACCTATTGAGATACCCACGATTTATGGAGACTATGTTAAATGGACTAACTTTTCCGAAATATTCAAACGGCTGATATACCAAAATCAAAGGCTTTCAGAAAGGCACAAAATCAATTATCTCAAAAATCATCTATACGCGGAGCAGTTGACAAACTGATATGTCACTTGGAATCAACCGCTGATAACTATAACACCACCTGGCTTATCTTAAATAATAGATACAACAACAAACGGTTGATTATAACAGCCTACCTAAATACGCTATTAAACCAACCATCAATTAAAACAGAATCGTCAGCCTCAATTATAGGAATTTGCACGATACAACAAATGAATGCATGCATGCAATCAGAAGCCTAGGAACAAACGTTGAGTCATAGAATTAATTTCTAATTTTCATCTTATGAAAGAAGTTAGACAATGAAACAAGACGATGTATGAAAGTTCCCTCCAGAACACAGCTGAATTGAAAGAAACCGATACATTTTTGAAGTTTCTTGGACAGCGCTTCAAATCTTTAGAAGCCTCTGGTAGTGTTAAAACGTAACAACCGAAGTCACAATTGAAAAAAAAACGTTTGCGGCCATAACCTTAAAAGAAATTTGTGTCTATTGCCAGAAAAATTACACACTAGACCAATGTGCAAGGTTTAAGCAGTTGTCCACAGCAGATAAAAATCAAATAGCGCTACTACTCCAGCTATGCAGAAGATGTTTGTCATCAACACACCAAACGCATTGGTGTATCAAAAATAAATGATGTGCAATGTGTAATGGGATACATCGTACCATTCTGCATACAGCAAATAATAAAGCACAAACCACAAGCACATGTAAAGTAAAAAACGTGAAACTGGTTACAAATGTAAATCGTGATAAAGAACACGTGTTGTTAGCAACAGCAATGGTCAAAACTACTTACTCAAATGGAAGCTATGCCACGTTAAGAGTCCTGATAAAAACTGAAAAAAATGAAACTGAAAGAATGAAGCTGAAAGAGCAGAAAGTATTTACCAAAAATGCTGGGGTTGCGGAGGTCACAACATTGGAGAGGTAAATAAAATAGTGAACCACAAAATTCAACCTATCACAACATTCGAATTCGAGTTGCACTTAGATGCTCTAGTGTTTCAAAAACTCACGAAACTGCTACCAGAACAGCAGATACAAACAGAAAGCTGGGAACATATTAACAATCTAGAACATGCAGATCTAAATTATAACAGCCCCATAGATATGTTGCTTGGAGCAGATTATTATCCAAAGATCGTGTTAGGGGACATTATTAAAGAAAGTCCAGAACACCCAATGGCACAAAAGACGGAATAAGATGGATCGTGTTCGGAAAATTCAAAAGTTCAAGTGCCCAACACCACCATATAAAAACCATGATATCATATATCGACTTAGAGAATCAGTTAAAAAATTTTGGGAAATTGAAGAAGTCAACCTAGAACGAGAATTGACCAGTGATGAACAAAGGTGTCAGGAACACTCTAAAAATAACTACAAAAGATTGGAAAATGGTGAATACCAGGTCGCGCTGCCATTTAAAGACCATAAGTTTAAGTTAGGTGAATCAAGAAAAAAGGCCACAGAGCACGCCTTCTTCAAGTAGAAAAATCACAATAAAAACTAACGCTTCTCATTTATAACTAAAACATTTATTTAGAATTAGTCGACTAGCTCCGACCCTAGGCGCACTAATCTCTTAAATAAACACTTCATATATATAAGTAATTGATTTATATCTATTGGCTTTAACTATTTTTAAATATACCTAAACTACTTATACATGTATTCTCCCATCCATGTGTGGATAGCAAAGGTTATATTATGAGCCTTAAACATGACTTGTAAAGTATAAACTTGTTTGGAAGAACTCTATTTAGGTTAAGAAACAGGTTCCTTTCGAATAAACTAGCTTTGGGCACTTTGCTGTATTGGTGGCGCTAGAAATAAATAATTTCCGTTTTGGAAGAGTTAATTTTGAATTTCCCATTGCCTTACATATTCAGAGTGCTGGTTAAGGTATTTAGATAGCTTTCTAGCTCGATTAGCATCCCCTAGTTGAAGATATGATTATAGCAGTGTCATCGACATATAGATTTCGATTGTGGTTTCTTTCAAATCAAGTTTTGAGATATTATCATCATATAAGACTCAAAAAAGGTATGACACTAGGATTGAGCTTTGGGTGACTTCTGTTGCTATTTATTTGACACTGGAACTGTGTTTGTTCCAAAAAATGTAGAACATCCTATTTGTAAGGAATGAGTTTAATAAAGTGTGGAAGAACACCGCATTAAATCTGTCTCGATCATATTGAGAATGTATATTTTCATGATCTTACTTACTCTATTTATAAGCAAAATTGAGCTTTGTAGTAAGTTCAATACTATTGAAATGCTTTTCTGGGTTATTGATAACTAGGAATTGTTTTGCGAATTTTATTTTAGTCTGGAAAGTATCTTTATTTCATATTCCGTATAGGGTCTCGGTGAGCTTTGAAATAACTTTATCTAGTAAATTGCATAGAACTTAGTTGGGTATCGCCACTTGTAGAGCTTTTATTTTATTAAGATCCCATCAAATGTTGGCAACTTCTATTTTTAACCATTTTAATTTTAGACCTTTTTATTTAACCTAAAACTTGCTGTGATTTGCTGGATGTGGCTTTCCGAAGCCCTCACAGTTGGCTGGGATTATGTTAATCCGCATTGTTAGCACAGTAATCTAGCTCGTGCATTTCCTTGCACTTCACGTTTCTATAAGTTCGGCCACAGTTTATTGCAGAGAATGAAAAAAGAAATAAAAAAAGCCTGAAATATTATTTTGGCAACGAAATGCTGCTAGTAGTCTATAGCTCAAGAAATGTCCAGTAGTACACATATCTTACTCGTCGTGCAAAAGAATTAATACAGCTTGAGAATTTAGTACAGGCTTTATTTTTTTTCAAGCAAAAGGATTAAAGGATTATACAGTTTAGAATTAGGACCTATAAAGTTAATTCCGTTGTAGAACAGAAAGGTCTACCTGCGATAATGAATTAAAAAACGTTCCGAAAATGCCTTAGAACTGCCCAAGTCGACAAATACACAAACATAGCTTAATAAGTATGTGATAGTATCTGTTTAATGGTCTTGCGTATAGTCAACTCAAAGGTTTTGGTATTTGATTGATTTACAAAATCAGTTCTAATTGTTTTTTCGTTCATTACTGGTAGCAGACCTCGTGATCCCACATGTAAATGTTTAATATGAATACAAGCCTAATTATTACATATTTAAAAAACGATCTTTCGGCAGGAAAATTCTGGCAAGAAAGATTAAAATTTAAGTGAAAAATTGCGAATAGTGTTCTCTTGTTGAAGTCCATTAACACTGTTCAGAACTGGCGAACTATGATTACACCAAAAACACTGCATTAAAATCGTTAGTCTATTTCGTCTGTGAATAATGCACAATTTATCATTATGACTGAGTTACGTCAATTGTGAATGAACCTCGATACAAAAGCCGTTGAACTACAAACCGTTCAGTAAAATTTCTTTAATGTATGCGACCAAGGGGTTTGTTTAAGTCCTTTTTCTTTGTATTTGATATTCAGCTGTAATTTTTGGTGGATCAATAAGTACAATTCTCATAATTGACCTAATACAAGATCATTTTCGTTCCTTACTTTATATGTGGAAAGTAAAACCATTTCACCAAAAGTTTAATGACCACAATTATTTAGCCCTATACACTTTGTTTTCATTTAGAACGAGATTGTGTTGCTAAAACCTGATTCACTACTTTGGTTTTTCACTTCGATGGCAAGTTGATCCGGGCAAATTGATTGGACGTAAATTGTAGCACCGTATGCTTTTTTAAATCAATTACGGTGAATCCCTAATCAAGGATTACAATTGCTGCTCCCATACTGCCATTTGTTCACATCAATTAATTCTGTTTACATAATTTCCAGGATGGTCATTCGTCACTGATAAAAAATGTACTAGTAGCTGCAGTAAAGAAAAAATTAAAATTGAATATCCCATTTTTTTGATATCCTGTTATCAAGCAAGGACATGCGGCTACCGTACAACGCTGATGGGATATCTTAGACAAGATTGATCGCTTCTTTTGCGAATAAACTCTTCGCAGTCGATTCAAACAGTAAACGGTATCGTTTGTGAAACCTTCGAAACACTTAGTACCGCATGGATGTGGTTGGGATGATGTGGGTACATGAATATGATATGAGGGTCTTTGTTAGCCCGCTCAACCACTGAAATTATGCAAAGAACATATAAATTTAATACTTGGTTTTTTTCAAAAATTTGGTAAAAATGTAGCAAAGAACCAAACCCTTTACTATCATATCATGAGAATTCATGATATTAGCAAAGTTTGTCCCAAAAGCTACGACTCTGTAATGGTTCATGTTCTGAATTCAATGTAGTTTCTCGATGGGCATTGTCTTATCTATAATTACTTAAAAGGTCAGCCTCGGAACATTAGTTACATCGGTGAAGTTGCAGTAGAGTAATCTTTATACCTATTGGATCCAGAGTTATATGTGCTATATTCATGATGACATAGAATAATTTCTGGCCATCGACGTGCGTGTATGTGTGGTACTAAATTTGGTCTTATTTTTTTTTATTTTCAATCTGAGTCTAGTCATGCTTTACGTTAGTTATACCAGTGATGATTTCTCTGTACGGTGAAATGGCGGTGGTCGCTTTTGAGTGGCAATTTTGGCGGCTAGTAGTACTTGAAGAGTTTATGCTAAAATACGAAACTTTTAAGCATTTATTTTTTCCTCGATATTTTTCGGCATTTAATATCTTTTTCATTGAGGCCCAAGCAAAATGTAACATTTCTTTATTTCACCAGGAAGTAAATCCAAAATTAAGGAGTTCAACAAAAGACAATTCTCATTTTTAGGAAAAATATATGGCCGTTTTAATGATATAAGCTGTGTTAATAATTTACAAAGTAGTGGTGATGAAACGGTTAATTTAATTGATTTGTAATATTTAATCGATTATTTTAAAATCAAATTTATATTAATTTTAAAGAGTTGTGTCAAACAAAGTGTAGATAAATTCGATTTTTGGCAATTATATGACGCATTTGTCGTAAAACAGTTAATATTTGTTCTTTTTAATCAAAAGTTTTTTCAAATCTAATTATTATTATAATTTTTATAATTTTATATATTTAATTATGTAATAAATAAATTAATTGTAAATATCTGGCAAAAACTAATCCAATTTATTTCAGTCTAAGACTCTGAAAAATAAGCATATTAACAGATTTTTATTTTCAGAGAAACATTCCAGTGGCACACTGGAGATGCTAAGAAGAGATGACAGAATGCAGAGCTGTTTATTATCATGGTGATTATCTTATGCTTATAGTAGTTATAGTAGTTTAATATTGACTACTTTGATTGTTGAAAAACGGGACCAATTCTGTCATTACTGACATATCTTTCCTTTCTCTACTTCACAAAAAATTTGACCGCCAAGGTTTCTGGAACCAGGTCAATCTCAATAATTTAACTAGCATCCTGCCTTATTTTCCCAAGTTTAAGTAAACCGGATGAATGGTGGCCAGGCAAACTCTAGGAGATCTTGTTTGATGCTTAACCGTACATTCTCAATCAATCAATCAAACAATAGAAGGAATGTCACATCAACAAAATTCCAACGACGTAAATAAGAAACGTAAGATAAGGGCAAAGAAAATCTCCATTCCTTTGCTGTTAAAGGCCGTATTTACACAATACATCCAAATATAGCTGAATGTTATTCTTTTAGAGTGCTATTAATTAATGTCAAAAGTCAAATTTTATTTGGAAATCTTAAAATGGTTGATGCCGTATTATGCCATATGATTTTCTGTCAGCAGTCTCTAGCGACAAAGACGAACAGTATTTGCTTTCATAATTTGACTAAGTGCTTCCATGTTTAACCCTAGCAATCTGTCTGAAAAATTTAAAAACACTTGAGCGATGAAATTTTACACCATTTTCGTACTGATTTCTTAATGCGTCTGGCGACATAGCGAAAACGTTTTTCAACGTAATTTGCCGAAAAATATTTGACTGATCAAAGCTCAATGTAACATTTCCAATGATCCTGTCATGGCAAAAATGTTGAGAACTTGCAAACAGATTGTTTGGGCAAATACATAACTATTTGGTGGAACTCTCCTTTTATTATTCATGTGCTTTTGAGATACTTTACCAGTATTATTACCTAATGAACTCAATGTTTGTCTCAATTTGCTAATTTTATACTTGCAATCGGAGAACCATAAATTTTGCTGTAGCAAAATGTTAGGAAACAATATATTAGAATATTATATATATTATACATAGAACAATATATTTGTAAAAACTGAAACAATATTTCAGTGCCAATCTCAAAAGAATCTATTTCAAAACTTAGAGGTCGTAAAATAAATTTTTAATTTATATGCAGGTAGATACATAAATAATTTACATAAATTAATTAAAATTTCTATTTTCAGCAGTAGTATCATAAAAAGGATATTTACGGTGTTATAAAAAATATCACAGTTTGTAATGCATCATTTAGGATATTATTTTTTTCAAAGCTAATCAGGTAAATTGACCAGTAAACAAAATTGTATATTTTTTTTATGGCAATTGACCAACGACTATTAACAAAAAGTAGATCAATCTCTTATTTAGTAGATCATAAATAATTTACGATCAAGCATATTTGGCAATCATTATTAAGATAATTTAAATCATCTTAAACTAAGAAAAGCACTAAACGTACCGATAAATTGGTTTAGATAAAGAGTACAAAATTTAAAACGTTTGCATAGAGAATAAGAAAATCATTAACCCACTTTTGTCACAACCTTTGATATTTTTTTCATGATTTGTGTTGTAGTTTTATCATTACAAGTTGAAAATATAAAACAAACAAAAAATGAGTTATATACCCATCTAACTCAATTTTTTAGCTAATTTATATTTTTCAAATTTTCTTAAATTGTTACGATACCATTTTTATGGCCACGAATGGATTTTAAAAATAGTTTTGGTGTTCTAAAGGATATTTAAACTTAATTATGACCACTTATTTAAATTTAAATTCGTTTTAGTTTTCTATCTAAATTATTCAAATTAAATTGTCTGTATACCAAAATTTAAAAAAATGTATGATGGCCATTTTGATAAATTGATATTAATATTAAAATGTCTATATCCAAAAAATCGTTATTTTTTAAATAAATACTAGAATGAATGACTATTGGTTTAAATTTACAATAATAATATTTTGATTTCACCTAAAACTATAACCATACTTTTGAGGATTAAAATTGTTTTAATAGATATAGTTCAAAACCATTCAAAAAGGCACAGATAAATACAAATCTGATTTAAAAGCTGATTTTTTAAAATTAACGAGCACCATAATTAAATTTAGAAAATCACGCTTCAAAATTTACTAATCCTTTTCCAAACCATTGAAAAACTAATGACACGTTTCACTTCATACTTTATATACTTTTTATCATTTTCCACATTATCCAAATTATTATTTTGTCACACCTTTTCTAGAAACCCAAAATTATTCGTTTTGAATTAAATTTTTTGAACAAAAAAAATATTAACCTAACCTCGTCAAATAAGATATTCCAAGGCTTAGTTAAAATACAGTTTTTACATCGTAACATAAACGCCTGCAGATAAGTTGAAGTATTAAATTTATATGCTTAATGTGGTATAATACGAAGATTGAATTCAAGGTTGTGAAATAAACGATGAAAATGTTATTCAAGCTTATCTTGTTGGAAGGCAAACTTTATTTGTTGCTGGTTTCTGTGTATCGTATATACAAGGACCAAAATATCGATCGAACCAATACTCCTTGACATATACGAGTAAGAGCATATTGAGTAGATATATTTTTGTTGTCAAATAGATTCTCAAATACGTGACATTGGGCATTTATTTTAATTACATTTTTAATGTGCATTTTAATTTATTTTCGATTGGTAGCTCTGTCGTACCATTTACAAACTAAAATTTTACCAAATTAGAAATTTATTTTTAATATAAAATTTTATCATACGTCAACCACCGTCGTTTTCTGATTCGTTAGGTTTATTGTTACTTGTGGAAAAAACAAAAACACAAAACAGATAAAATCTGAACGATAAAAAAATATTTAAATTAAATTTAACTTAAATGACTCTAGGGAATTATTTTATTGGTACGCAGAACTTATAATGGAAATGTTGTTTCAATTTTGGATTCATAAATTTATGTATGAAGAATACAGTTTGGTGCTTTTATGAAATATAAGATGGTAAAAATCTTGTACTTTGAAATTAAATTTAATTTTACGTATTGTGCTTCCAGGGTTTCTTTATTGCAAAATTTTAATTCTTTATGGTGGTTCAAAAACGAGCGTCGTATAAAAAGTGATACTTTTGTATCACTAACGACATAATGCCCTTGTTGGTTAAAAAAAAAAATCATCCACTTTACAATAATGCTTTCGTTTCAAAGGAGCTAGCATATCGGAACGAATAAAAGTGGTGAACAATTGGGATATCTGCACAAACTGCCCTACAAATTATCATGTAAGAGAGGAATGCTGTGAGTCAGAGATCAGTCAGTCAACAGTCAACAATCAAGGTTTTGCTACAAGAATCGAGTACTGACGTTGGTTTAAGAAACAAGTAAAGCAAACAGTCAACAATAGAATCCAGTTTGATGCCTCCTTCCAATAATGGCCTGTCACAATATTCTATGAAGAAGTCACACCCAATTGTAGATGATAAATCATTTACCAATATGGTAAGTTCAATTCGGTTGATTCGCATAAAGTACATCTTGTCAACCATAATTCGTTGACACTGTCGTCAACCACTTTAATCATTGTCGGGCAAGGCGAAATTATTAACCATGAGTTTTTATGGTCATGAGACGATGGAAAACGTTTATCGGTAATAGGACCCCAATTATACTCGACTTTCTGCCGAGAAATAGTAAGGACCATGTTTCTTTTGAAATAAATCCAGCAGTCATGGCGTCCAGAAGAATTCAGTGGTTTGAAGGCCCCTCATTTCGTAAAAAAATCTAAAAGTTAGTACAACGAGGGGGTATTTCAGGACCTCTAAAAAAACTGTTAGAAACTTGAAACTTACTAAAAGTAAATTGAAAGCTCTCACCCTATTTATTGATGATCATTTTATGCTTAGCCTTTGGGAACAATCCAGGCTAAGTATCGGTGGCTCATATGATACAAAATATTCAGTCATAGTAAACGAACAGCATCCATTTGCCGAAAAGTCAGTTGAACATCTACAAAAAAAAAACACATTGTCCAGTCAACCGCAACTAATGCCATTTATTCGACAGATGTTTTGGGTAATTTGAGCTAAGCGTTTAGTGAGAAAAATTAATGATTCATATGACACCTGATGGGTAATTTTCCGTCTTATCAAGTTACGCCGTCAAGACCATTTCTATATTTTGAGTAGACTTTGCTGGTCCAGTCAAGGTTAAATCTAAAATCAAACATGGTGCTAAAAAAAACGCTACACTGTTTTCTTTTGTGCGTCTTATTTTCAAGGCTATTTACGATAAAATGGTGTCCGATATGTCAATTGAGGTATTTTAATCATGCTTATGGCGTTTTATCGCACGTACACGTTTACCGAATCGAATTTATTCAGACAAAGGGTCTAGTTTTGTAGGTGTATCAGGCAGAATTAAATGATCACAACAAGAAAGCTTTAAAAATTAATACGTTGAAGAACAGATGTACTGTACAATATCGCTGAATTCAGGTTAGATTAGCTACGTGAAACCAATCGAGAATCTTAAACAACGATTGAAAAAATACTAAGGTCATAGTTTGTAGTAAATGTGGGAATAAAAACCACATTGCCAGCATATCGCAATCCAAATGGATAGAAACAGCATTAACAGTTTTGGGTACGATGCAGCTCATAATCGAGAGTTTATAATCTGATAAATTATTACGGATGACGTCATTGTCCACACCAAGCAAGAAAAGTTTGATGTGGACATGGTATCGTTGTGTTTGATGATCGGTTATAACGGCTACAGGTATCCTTGAGGTCTCCAGCGTATAAAGTAACTACCAGAATACTCAAGACGTACGGAGATTCATTGGCTTCAGAATCAAAAGCATTGCAATATTCCACTATTGATAATCGACAACGTCAAAAAGTCAAATAATCTGGGGTAAAGCAATACCTGGATATACACTGCTTTGACTATTGGTTGTGTTTTCTTTGATTTATTTATGCCTAATCACCTTGAGACCTGGCACTCCTCCAACAATTTCTAAGCTTTAACGCACCCTTTTCTTTGAGCAAAGAAAAGATATAAAAGAGATCCGGAGATTAATAGACAACGGTACATGAAGCCATTTAGTTCCAGCATTACAACCACTACAAGGGGTGCTGTCAGGGTTTCTAATGGCAGGTTTGGAATGTAAAAGCTCCACCTATATAATTTAGTGGAATTCTTTGACCCAAAAGGCTCTTAATTATAACTGTACACAATTATTTACCTGCTTCACTTCCAACTACTTTAATCTACCATCATGGATAAGGTACCACGATTATAGTTACATAATTTTCATACAAAATACCGGAGAACCAGATTAAACCAATTGGTTTCATCTACCTTTTGTAATGCTTGATTTTGGGTCAATAGATCGTTTTCTATAATCAATGCTATGAGAGATCTTCTGTAAGCATCAACGTGATGAATTTTTACGTATGGCTGGTGCCCCTATTTACATTTTATTCTCATTTTATTTCTTATTCTTGCAATGCCCATAGGGCTATTCTACAAGTGAGCTTCCTACTTTTTTTCTGTTCTAAATGCTGTACAGTCAGTAACAGTTTTGCATGTCAAACCAAGTAGATCATTTTTTTACTTCTGTAACGCTGCAGAAGTAAATATATCTTGAAGAGTTTTTACAACGTCGATTTTTATCTTGAGAGCATCCATGTATAGTTCAGTTTCCACCTACATCGTATGTATGCGATATAAGATTTTCTTATATCACAAGGTTTGAGATAAAAACAAAATTAAGGGTTAGTCGAAATAAGTGGAGGTAGAACCAATTATTTTTTTTGGTAGCGAGTGCATCTAAAATATCTGATGACATTCTAACCATTATTGCTACTGTTTCATTGGTCATGTCATTAGTACCATAATACGTTTTCGTTTTTCAGATGATTCAGATCATTTTATCGCGTTTGCATCAAAAAGCAAGCCAATGAACCATTTTAAAAAATTCACATGGCAGAGAGTTTGAGTGGCTGATGGATCTCAAATATTGGATGGTAATTTTCCACCCCTACAAGAAACTGCCAGTTTCACCACTCGAAAGACTTAACCGTTTAGTTTTCGCCTTTCAGCGATAAAAATATGTCATCGAATATCACCAATTAGTCAGATATGCACCATCTGATGAATTATCAACATTACCAGTTATTTAAGACGTGGATTTCGATTTCAACAAAGAGCCGTTGACTAACACGAGAGAGTTAAACCAATTATTATATTAAACAATACCAACAAATTTATCATTGATAGCAAAGGACGTATTTAAGGATAACTTTTTTTTAAGTTACTGAATTCAGCTAAAACACTTTGTTCAAGACAGATAGTGGTCCTTTTTATAATCAAAAGTTAGTCAAAAGACATGAAACGCGTCGTGGATAATTGTAAAAGTAGACAGTCAAGCAAGAGTGACCATCAAAAGGCGTTTTCTAGTTAGCCGGATGCAAATCTTTCGTGATGACGAGCCCTTTCGAAATTTAGCATCTTATTCTTTGGGAAGTTATGAGGGACCTAGAGTGATGACCATGTTAAACCTTCCTGAATTTGTTTTGTTACAATTAACGGTTTAGTTGGTAGCTGTTGAAAGTACCACACTGGAGAATTTTTTGGATAGAGGCAGATTAATATTTTTTTCTTTCTGCATCATTGTGATATGCATCACTATGGGCTTTTTCCACGTAATTTTAAAATCAGTATTAGGCAATATCGAAATACAATAGAGCATAGTAGTACAAACGCAATAATGTCAAATTCTCCATCAACTTTAAAACGTTGAACATTGAAACGTTTCAACATTAATCAAAACGAATTTACAAAACAAGAAAATTGTATTCCCAGACTTATATTCCCAAATTTCTTCGGAATAAGGTAAAGGCTAGATTACATTCTTCCCACTTTTGAACATCAAAACACTGGTGGGAAAGAATAGGTCAGGACATTAAGGACGAAGTAAGAAAGGGTTCAAAATATCAAGTATTTCAGCCGAATCCCCTTAAAAAGACATTTCGCTGCTTGTCACCGACAACAATTAAACCGTTTGATAGATTTTTTGTATTCTTTACGGGTCCATTTTAAAATATCTACTTTTTCATCTTTTCAAGCATAAATGGTCAGAGGTTCACATAATACGAAATATCACAACATAATGACCAAAATGGCTCCCAATTTATATCCCGATTTTTCCAAAAGTTTCTGTACTTTTCCAAAATATGGATGCTTTATACCATCTTTTGATCTATGGGCAACCGGAACGGTCATTACATACCGTTAAAGAAAGTTAAATTATCCTAGAGAAGAAAGAGAACAAGATTTGCAAATAGTGTATTAACATAGAAAATGGTTCATCCTAGCACCATAAGATTACCTGCCATGATAATTTTTAATCGAGATATACAATTCGATTATTTCATTAATTCCCTTGAATACTGTAAATAAAGGGAAGCATTACGTATCAAAAAGAGTATTTAAGGAAGGTAAAGGAGATTTCACAAAGAAATATTGACGATTCTAAGCAAAATGAAAGTTTGGTACAATAAATGAGTTAATAGGGCAAGTTTGGTATAAAGTAAATCAAATGGACGCTTTAAATGTGGATGACATTTAGTTTCCACGAGATGGCGCCACATGCCACATAAGCCAGCCCTTTTCCTTTTTCCTTTTCAGACCAAATTTGGTAACAATATAATCCGTCTTTTGGTGATGTCAATTGGCTTGTGCGGAGCTGCAATTTAACACCTTTGGAGTTTTTTCTAAGAGGTTTTGTTACTGATAGATGTAATGTGAATAATCCAGGGACAATTTTACTTTCAAAACATTACATTGTGACTATTATTCGCAAGAAAGGCGGCTAGGTCATCGAAAAAGTTTTTGAAAAAAGGAAGGCTTACTACATATAAGGCCAGCAGAGGGAGCCAGCACATGAACGGAATGGTTTTCCATTCCTAAAATGGAGATTTCAATTTAAACAATAAAAATATTTTATATCATTTTTAAAAACCAACTTTTAAATGGGCTAATTGTTAAAAAGTAAACATAAATATTTGCAATTTGCTGTGCCAACGGATACAGTAGACCGTAAAAACTTATTACTAACTGAGTCACGTCGGATCCACTCAGTAATAAATTGCCAGAAGAGCATCTACGATATCTAATTTCTAAGTATTGGGTACTCTAATACCTCGCACCAGTATTGTCAATAAATGTAGAAATGTTACCATGGTCAAACAGTGTATTTCAGATCATTTAGACATAGGAAGAAATAATTTCCAGAAGAATTTTCTAAAGTCATCGGTCCAAAGTTGTGCATCTTTAGCACTTGGAACTTATAGACTTCACCGAGGAAAGTAGATTTTCGGAGCCAACCAACAACCCGAAATAAGTGCGTCGCTCAGATCGAATTCGAATTAAACCATTAAAGCAACGCTAACTAAACAAAGTATAAAAAATATTTATGTTTATAAAATTGAAATAGTTGCCAGTGGTTCCAAATAGCGTCACCACATCGGAAATGAAATCAAATTTTCCAAATTTTCTTCAAAAGTAGTGTCTTTTCCTCGTAATTTGGTTTTAATTTATCGACACAGGTTTAATTTTTTGCTAATACCTTACTGTTTATTTTTCAAACAAATTTAATCAAATTGTTTATCTTTATAGTTACCAAAGCAAAAGATGTTTGTTCCCAGCTTACCTGAAAGAAGAAATTTTATAAAAACTTTAAAAGTTATATTAAATAAAATTATATAAAAAAATTATAAAAAAGTAACATCGTCATGATTCATCGACTAAGTTGTAGATACATTTTTTAAATGCCACACCAAAAAACCACCAAGAATAAACTTTGCTATCATGAGATCTCATCACCATATACAAAAACCAAATGTTTTACAACAAAAAATGTACTGTCGATGAAATATGCTGAAAGTTAAAATATCACAAATATCAAAAGATAAAAAAAAATTCGAAGGAAACATTTTTTTACCAAATAAAAAAGTCTGTCACTGAATTCTTTCGCACATATATCTTAAAGTCACATCTGGCAACAAAAAAATTATGTTTCTATGTAAAATCAAAATGTAGTCACATTGAAAGTGTAACGTCTACATAATAACAAAAATTTTGACCAGTTTTTGTGATATGAATTTCCGCACCATGCCAAATATTTAGGTCTTTTCTGATTAAGTTTTTTTTATTGTTGAAAAGCATATAACATATGGTTGTATAAAGGGTTTTAAAATGAGGGTGCAAAAAGTTTTATTCTTATCAATTTTATGAAAATTCTAATGCCGAATATGATGTGGACAAATAAAAATTCATATTTGTACAACAACCGGTATTGGTAAACCCTTTACAAAAGTATTAAAAAAAATCATAAAATGATTTGGTGACATAAATATGTATATGTACTTCCGTTTCTGAATTGCTATATACCGACAATAAAAAATTAAGGCGTATGGTTTTGATTTGATTGGTACATTATCATTTTATAGCAATCGGGAAATGTTATTTGATGGGAAAAATTTCTCTACATATAAAAGAAGTAAACGAGTGTGTTTTTTGGGGAACAAAAGTAAGATTTTACTTTAGTGAACAGCATAATGGCAAACTGCAGCTGCGGAATATTTACGGAATAACCGCGAAATTTTTCAAAATCTAGATTGAGAAAGCTGACTAAAATTGGATTACGCAAATGGATTCTTACAAATTCCAAACTTTGTCTTTGTAACTTATTTACTGTTATGTTTCATACTAGGATCACTGAAAACAGAATTCCTATAAGTACGAACAGATTATAAGTATCACTTGGTAGTAACATTCATATTACGATAAAGGGTAATAATCCTTATACGCGTATCTGTGAAACGTTCTTTTCGTCTATTTAAATTCTGAATCAACTCAGAGCTGTGCTGTCTAGAAGTCCGGCAGTAATTGTCTCTTTCTTACCAATACCAATGTCACTCGTTATGTTTTGTTTGGCCAATACTTCTCGTTATTTGAGTCAAAGCAGTTTTTAAAACGATACCACAACGATCCTTTTTCACTGTGGTTCCACAATAAATTAGAATTTTGACCCATTTTGCACAATTGGTACTGTTTGGCGAAAGTCTTCAATGACGACAGTAACTTTATTTTCAAAAAGATCTTCAGATCTCTTGACACTTTCTGCAGAAGGCCAATATTACTTAAATCATGTTTTGAAACATAGACACCTCATCGACGATGATGAGTTTTGCATCTCTCAATTGTTGATTATTTCCAAAGCTGCCATGCTTAGATGATTTTAATGTGACATTTATAGATAACCATACACACATTCTGAACATTGCCCAAACCACAAGGCTCTTGCATATTTTGTTTAAAGGACAATACTGTAAAGCTGTGGATTGGCATTAATCTGGCATTGCAGCAGAAATCACTCCATCGACTCGTTTGGGTTGTGTTAATTTGTACTCAAAAGTCAGAACTCAATGTCACCAAAATATTAACCAATTCGCCACATTTTTTTAGATTTTCTATTTCCTCCTATAAAATCATCCAACAAAATTTTCAATTCCCACTCAAATATTCAAACGACTAAATCTAGTATAACTGCTGCTGTTTCACGTTTCATCAAACTATCCTTGCTTTCAAACCAGTTCGAATTTGCAGTTAGCGTAATCAGCAGGTGGCTTTTTTGGAAAAATTACTGAAACATCTTAAGTTCAGGCGGAATACGATTAACAGCTGCCCCAAATGAAGCAAAAGACATGCAATATTAAATAATCATCAGATTTTCACAAAAATTCTTATAATACTTATTTTTTGGATAACACGGCATTTCCTTAAGAAATTATGACACACATCGATATCAGATACTTCAAAATTGCCATGTCTGCTACAAATTTACTCGATATTGTAAAGCAAGATCGTATCTATTTTTAGCAATGACTTGGATATTTTTACTATGCTGAGCAACGTTCAATTGAACGAAATTTCGCATTCATGTTGTTTTTTTTTGTGGGTATTTGCAACTCTTATAATTGATGATTTGTACATCATAAAATATTTCAATAGCATAAGCATGGCTCACGTAGTTTTAAAGTTTCGTCAGATCGTCATTTTTATTTAATGATAAAACTAAGCAAAATATAGCAACAGCAACAGCAACAGCAACAGCAACAGCAACAGCAACAGCAACAGCAACAGCAACAGCAACAGCAACAGCAACAGCAACAGCAACAGCAACAGCAACAGCAACAGCAACAGCAACAGCAACAGCAATAAGTTGTACAAATTGTACAAGTTGTACAAGTTGTACAAGTTGTAAAAGTTGTAAAAGTTGTACAAGTTGTACAAGTTGTACAAGTTTTACAAGTACATAACACCTTCTTTATTCTCCCAATGCCTTAAAAATAACTTTTTTAACATTTTGAACGAACTCTTTTTTTTATTAAGAAATCCCATTTTATTTAAAAAAAACTACTGTTTTCTTCTGATATAAAAAGCGCACCACTGTCCGTAAACAATTCATAAGGCCATTGATTAATGTTAAAAATGCAATTCTTAAATTTATTATCTACACCTAGCACCGTTGATGTTCCAATCATATAAACTTCCCACCATTTTGACATCGGATTAATTAAAAGTAAAAATGTTTATCCCACAAAATGGATTTCCATCTGGTCACAGCAAGCTGGTATCTTTAAAATCAGCTTGGGTTTGCATTTCGAAAATGTAGACATGTTTCGCATGATTTAATCAATGTGTTGGTCTACGGTTTAATCAATGTGTTGGTCTTGATTTGTCCCAAAAGCACAATACATGCACGCAATACAAGAAAAAGCTACTTGGCCTCATCATGATATGCTAAACTCCTGCTTCGTGTATTATGTTAGATTTTATTACAAAATATGGTTTTATACGTAGGACAGTGTCCGAAATATCGAAATATCGACTTTCGAAAATGCGTTACATAAAATGCATGAAAGACGCCACAGAAATTGTCTATGCATTAAGATAAGCTAAAAATACTTACATCATAAAGATACAAGTGGTTGATGGCCGGTTACTAATATAAAAACCCGACCGTACAGAAATTTAAAGAACTTTTGCACTACAAATATGATTGGTAGTGCCTATGCTGGTTCCATTGTGAATAATATTTTGAGTATAGGTGATAAAATCGCTGATGCAAACAACAATGACCTGTCAAGTCACTCAATATCTTGGTTCAAAACGGATCCCACTCTAAAAAAAACTACCATCACTGGATAGATATTGCTCATTCCAGGTATTGGCACCTTTTTCTGCTTAAGTCCGTATAACGATGTAAAATTGTCCACCACCACCATTAGCATAAATTAACGGTAAATATGTTACAAAACCTAAAAATTAATTAAGAAACGTTTCCGGGGTCGGGGTCTTTTACAATGGCAGCAACCATACAAGGCTTTGGTATAACTACGGTCAATGACGTAAGTAAGTGGTTAATGATAAAAGTCAACTTATTTACTCACTAAACATGTTAACAAAAATCGGCAATTTATTGTTCTTTTTAGGGACCTTGATAATTGTTGACATTTCATCCTCCACATTTGGTATCAAGGTATATAGAACAGAATAAGTTTTATAAATCAATTGGTATTGCCCTTTCCTCTAAAACTATGAAAATTTATTTAAATAGCAGGTCCAATTTTTAGCCGGACAAAATTATCCTTGTTTCGTAAAGGTTCTCCTCCTATCGAGAAATTTTTTCAATTCTAAAAGTTCTTGCTGGTTGTGTACATTTCTTTGAACTTTTTATCGTTTAATTTTAAAGTCCTAAGCCGATCGCAGAATGATTCGCCCAGAAAAAAACGACAGTTACCTGTTGGTGTCTACCGCTGGAACTACACTTCAAAATCTAAAAATTTAAATCGCTTCTTCATAATAGTATGGCTATTGATAATTTAACAAAATGTCATTATCTTAAAGGTTATCTTGAACCTATGGTAGTGAAGCAGAACGAACTGTTTCCTATCGAAATCATAACCCACAACTATGCATAAGCTCTCAAACTTTTAGATGATCGATAATAAAAAAATTATATGCACTAGTCATCTACATAAAATTTAAAAGTTCAAACCGATTACTAAGGCTTCGGCATCAAGTCTTAGAAAATTAAGAGATACGATAAGTTCAAATATAAGTGCCCTCGCAAGTCTTAAAAGACCCACAATGCAATGAGAGGCCTTGTTTGTATATATATATATATATATATATATATATATATATATATATATATATATATATATATATATATATATATATATATTATGGGCACTAAGTTAGATCCAAATACATTGCCCAACTGGAATGATGAAGCACCAGCAACAAGCCAGGCTACTTTAGCTGAGATGATGGCATTTCTCAATATAAGATTTAATTCTTTAGATATTTTTAGACATACTCATACAAATATTCTTACTATACTGACCTTATCGGCGAGCAAAATAATCAACAGCGACCAACTGCAATGTTTACTCATACAAGTTCAGGATCTTCTTTATCTAAACGCACGCAATATAAGTGTACTTTCTGCAAAAAACCTGGATACTCCATATTTAGATGCACTCGATTTCTGACTCTCTCACCTAACAATCGCTTCAAACAAGTCGAAACTTTGAAGCTTTGTGCTTATTGTCTTAGATCTGATCATATAGTATCGAAACCTGTAGCAATAGCGAATATTGTCGGAAGTGCAAATCATTCATCGTGACTCTTCAACAAATATTTCAGTAAACCAACATTGACAAACCTCAGTCTTTAGCTACATCCAGCCACGTATCTGGGAATCATGCAAATCCTGCATTGAAGAATTTTGAATCAAAGTCGCGTTCGTATGTCATACTACCTACAGCGTTAGTCAAGCTTCTCAATATAAATGGATCACCAGTGTTGTGTAAGCACTGTTAGATTCTCCACTCCAGATTAATTTTATGTTGGAATCACTCGCTATTCAATTTGGAAAAAAGCAAAATAAATGCCAATTGATGGTATCATCGAAAGAATTTTGAAAGAATTTTGAAGCTTGAGAATCCATCACCTACTCAAAAGTTTACTCCGATTGAGGAAAAAGGTTAAGTTCACTTCAAGCAAAATACAAAACGAGATGAGCAAGGAAGTTTCATTATCAGGGTCTTCACATTTACAGGCAGACAACTGTTACTTACGCAACTGCGTCATAGGCCCCTTATCTTGTGACACGCTGTATACAACAATTATCGATAGATGCCAAAAATACATATCCATCTGCAAGTGAAGCCATCCATAATGATATTTACGTCGATAAACTTTTAATGGGATCAATTTCAAGACCTCCGACAGAACTTTAAGAAATTAAAACCTATTTAATTTTCAAGCTATAGGTTCAGCTAAAATGACGCTTCAAAAATGGTGTTCCAATTCACCAGAATTTCTTAATGATATACCACCAGAAGATTGTTAATATTTTCTTCAGATTGATGTTTTTGAGTACGCCGAAATATTAGGCATGTACTGGCAATCTCAAGTCGATGAATTTCATTTTCGCGTCACACTCTTAGAAAGGACAAAGATCACAAATAAGATGGTTATCAGCGACATGTTTAAATTCGAGAGTATCTCCATTACGTAAAACTACTTTTCTACGCTTAAAGCTCTGTGCTGCCTATCTTCTCGCAGACCTAACACATCGAGTACTCGCAATAATCAATTTCAAGGTCAGCAACGTGTTTTATTGGACTGATTCAATTATCGTCCTCCAATGGCTCAAATCTAAATAAGCATGCTTGGAATTCATTTGTTGCCAATAGAGTGTCCAGTATCCAACAATTTATCAACATTAACGATTGGCATCATTCATAAAATCCAAACAAAATCCGGGAGATATTGTTTCACGTGGAATAATGCCAGATTAGTTGTTTAACAGTTCAAGTTGGTTCAATGGACCTCAATTCTTATCTACAGATGATCAAAATTGGACATTTAAACAACCTTCACTCGATTGCTCTCTTCCTGAACTTCAAAACAACAAGACAGTTGTAGTTGCCATGAATAAAGAATCGAAGATGAATTATGAAAATGATTTAGTCGACTCCAAAAAGTACAAAAACAATTTAAGAAGCCTACGCAACATCATGGTCTGGATCTATTGATTGGATTTCAAACTGTTGTTTACGCTACCGACTGCGAGGCCAATTGAAAAAAAGATGAAATGGTCTACAGAGTATTGATACAATTTTGCAAGCCCAAGCATTACATGATGAAATAAGAGCGCAGTCATCAAAAAGCTTACCGACAAAAAATCGTCTAAATTCTTTATCTCCTTTCCTAGACGATAAAATCACATTGAGTGGCCGCTTTCAAAAGTCTTCATTGATATTCCTGTCAATTATGCACCAACATTTATCGTAATTGGCGTTGAATACCGTAGTTTTTTTTAATTCACCAAAAGGTCCGAGGAAAGACCACTACCAAAGCATATCTAGCAATATGAATATGCTTTTCCATTAATGCATGACATGATTGTGTCAGACATGACAACAGATACCTTTGTAGGTGCCCTAACGAGGTTGATTCCTACACGTGAGATGTGTCATCATATATATTCTGACAACGGGACAAACTTTGTAGGCGCTAATTCCGAACTTCAAAAATAGCACAACCTTTATTTGTCCAAACCACGAAGTTTTGTCAATATAACAAGATCACATGGCATTTCTCACCACCATCACCACACTCCGGCGACTTATATGAAACCGCAGTGGAATCATCAAAACATCATCTGTTACGAGTCATTGGAAACGCTTCGCTTACTTTCGAGGAGTTGAACATCATCATCAAACAATTCGAGGCAATGATGATCTCTGAACCATTAACACCTGTATCGTCGACTCCTGACTACTTAAATGCTTGGACTCCTGGTCATTTTTTTGGTCGATCATTCTCTCACCACGATCATCGGACCAATAACACAACAAATGAAAATATATCAACTGTACGGCATTTGAGATTGGTTTAGCAATTGCGACAACATTTTTTTCTCGCTGGTCTAAGGAGTATTTATGTGAACTACAGCATAGATGAAAGTGAATCACCGCTACTAAATCGGTGCCAGGTAAATTGGTTCTGCTTAAAAAATAAAATGTTCCTTCGCTAAAATGGAAAATAGAACGAGTCATCCTGGCGACGATGGCCATACTAGAGGTGCTGTGATTAAAACTTAAACTGAGGCACTAAAACACTTGATAATCGGAGAGGATAAATTGAAAAGGATCATTCGGTGGCACTTGCTCCTAAACAAGTGGCCACTTTAGGTTCTTACCTAAAAAAACAATTATAATTTTCACCGCAATGATTCAAATTTTTCTTTCAAATTTTTCAGTAACTGATCAAATATTTCCAAGGAAGAGGATACCTTCTAAATATTACGAAATAGTTCGTTACGTACATTTCGTGTTATTGGTTTTCCAACAAGCCTATCACTCAATCCATGCAAATTAGCTCTGAGGTACAGCAAGGCACTTTTCGCTTTACTTTTCAATCTCATGTTAACATTTCTTTTTCGTAAAGTGAGACACCTCAGGACAACATTTTGTCATATGCAGATGATATCTATGTAAATGTCTCATGTTCCGTTGGTCTCAAAATCAATGAGTCTAAACCAAAATATATGGTCACTGGTTTTAGATAACAAGATGCAATGGATTTTAGTAATGGTGACAACACTTTTGAAGGAGTGACAAGTTTTCGATGGTCGGGCCCTTGCCACTCATGCTAACTGTGTTAAAGAACGAATTGTTGCTTGTATAAACGTGCTTTGTATTTCGAAACCGATCGAAACCGATGGAACCAAAATCTTGATTCAATACGGGCCAGCAATGGCCTGTAAAATCGTTTATTATTTTATCTTCCATAATTTGTTTGTATAACAGATATTATGATTAACAATTTGTTTTAATTAAAAGTATCATTTCCAAAAACCAAACTATTCCATTTTAAATTTAAATTGAAATCCACAAATTAATTGGAATTTTTTGTAAAAATTAATCTACATTTTATACATTTCCTACTTGCTTATGGTATCGTGTATTCATTTTCAACTCGACTCATTGTCATACACAACTTAAATTACTATACTGGCTTTTTTGCTTCGATTGTGTCGCATTATCATAAAAGTTGTGGATTTGAAATTAAAACTTTACCAGCTAATAAAACTTATCGTATGGTAGTAGCTTTGTATATTTTAAAACTAAGAAGTTATTTAACTTTTAGTTTGTTGGTGAATGGAAATACGAAAAGAAAATTTTATTCTTGTATTCGATTTTAATTACTACGATAATTTTACTTTTTTATTATATCCATAATACGGCAAAATGTATTCTCGTATCTGATTTTGTGGTTACAGTTAAAATTGACAAAAAAAAATTTTTTTTGCTTCAACTTTTTCGATAGGAAATAGTTGGAAAACATTTAACTAACACGTCTCACATAATTGGATAAAGTTGTGGAATTAAAAAAACAGAAAAGCTCAAAGTATGTAGATTTTATGCTTTCTACGTTTCAAATATTTTAAAAAACCAAAGAACAGTTATTTCCACTAGAAAAGGTCAGATCTAAAAGATATCAACTAACAACTTTTACCCAGATGCTAGAATGTATACACTAAGAAATAACTTCTAGATTCTTAACTACTATGTAAAAGCGTAAAAGTTCGAACACAAGTTGCGTTTGATGTTTGCAATAAGTTCAAGATCATATAATGATAGAAATATGAGACAGAATAGATCTTTTTTCTCATAATTCAGTCTGATTTTTGACAGCTCTAGCAACTAAGTCACTACGTTGACGCCATGATTTGATAAAAATCCCATCAGCCAAATTGTTGTAAAATGGGTCTTGATTTTTATGGGTTGATCAGTGTTCAGATGAATACAACTGATTGACAGGCTGGCTAATCATTCCTTTCAAATGCGAAACAATCATGTTCAACTGATAAAGCAACAAGTTTCAAGCGATACTCTTTCATGGCTGTCATAGTGCCAATAAACCTGCCTTGTTTTTTAGCAACTGCTAGTTTCCATTACCAATCCTAAACCACGTGTCTGTAAACTTTTGTTTAATAATATTAAAGTATAAGTAATGCAATATGCAAATTTATTAGCATCTAAATTTCAGGTGACTCTCTATTTAATCCTTTACTAATCCAACACTAGACATTGTTATTGCATCAACGCTAAACTTTTTTGGTGATTCTGAGTTGCTTCTAGAATTTGTAAAAATCTCAACTCAAATAAAGTAACTGAATCTAAATAAGCTATTAAATAATTCAATAAAATATTAACTTTCTTGTTCTAAACAACTTATAATGGTTCCAAATGTATTAAAATCTTAAGTTTTCCCTTGATTTGGAAAACCACTTATCTTTCCGATTACAGCTCAATTGCTTTATATCAACCTCATCCAAACTAATAGAATCTAAATTGAATTTTCCCCTTATGAACTACCTCAAAAACACGATTTTTGTCAGGCTTCCAATATGTGATGCGCAAAATTGCTCTTCAAGTATTCTTATTGCCTAATAAGGTAAATCAAGTTTCTTATCTCTGACATTTATAAAGCAATTGCAGAGTATATGGCATCAGTGAGGTTCGGTTACTGAACCAGAACAGTTTTCTTATTCTAAATTTCAGTGTATGGATTTCAATGGACGTTTTAACTTTTATTCTATACTCCATAAAAAGTCATTAAACTATGCAAGGTTTGTGTTGAATTAAGAACCCCATATTAGAATCAGAAACAGCATGCGCATTACGACGTACTTAATACTTAAGGAAGCCTGAAAAAAGAGTTGGGACTAACGACATTGTATAATGAAATTAATAATTAAATAATAAGGATCAACCAATTTTTGCAAACACCCAATAGAAGATTACGGCTTTTTGGTAGAAAGAGCATGACAATGATATCAGTTGTTTGCGATAAAAAATCCGAAAACCCCTTCCTATGAAAAATTACTATTAGCGCTTTTAACTAGTCGACATTTTGGCGGCAAGCGACCCTCGGAGTTTTAGGGCCAGTTAAATCTCCTACAAATAATAATCTATCGGACATAATTGTAAGAAAAAATTATCTAGGTAAATGCCGGAAGCAATTATCATCGATTCACGGTCCGATTTTATACCTCTCAATGATTAAGTGACCTTGTAAACCCTTCGATGCACTGCTTTGCCATTCAGTAGAGCAATAACCGTTTTAATTCGGGGGTCACGATTACAAGATCTAATAAATAAGGAACATGGGAATAGCTCCATTTCGGGAACAATTGCTGATGCGACGGAGAAACGTCTTGCATAATATATAAGCAGGCGTTAAGTGATTTGACTATAACAGTCACAAAGAAGGAGATTTTCCTACTTTCTCAAAAAAAATTTCTGGAATACTCCACACTCCAGCCATAGAGTTATTTAAAAGTTTGATCTGGTTGTATCAGCCGCAAATTTGATTTATTTATCGGTTTATAACGTAAATTCGCAAAACGGGGATTCAGCGATTCAACCGTTCATTAATGCTACCTTAGTCAGAGACTCCTCATTAAGCCTAAACCATCATTTAATCGTCAATGGTTATTCCTCTTTATTTATTCCCTCCAACGACGACGTAACCTAAGCAAAGAGTTCACTAATGAAGCATTGCGTGGTTTAACATATCGTGTCCTTTATTCTTTATGTGGGCAATGTTGGATTTTAACCATATGGTGGAATCATGCATTTGTTTATCTGTCTTCCACCGTGTCTTGCCTCCTTGAAAATATCAAGATTGGCTGATTGGACTTGACTTTTGTCTATGACATGCTATATTGTCATTTCAGCAAATAATTATAAAACACAGCGTAATCCAAGTTATTTTAGGCACTTAGACTCTATTAGTCAGTTTACAATAGATATTCAATTTATACAAGGTAAAGATAATGTGGTCGCTAAAACTCTTTCCCGTATTACGTGAAGAAACGGAAGCCATTGAATTGTTTTTGAATTTAGTAAAATTATCTTGGCTCAATATAAGGACTTAGAACTTCAGATAATGTTAAGGAACAATTCTGAAGCATCTTGTTTTGGATGTCTCGTAGTTTGTTATGAGAACTAGCACTTTTAAAAATATCAGGTTTTAAAATCTAAGGTGAAGTTTCTTCAGAAGTCAATAGATCCAATATCACAGAGATAATAACTCGCCTTGCATACAATTTCTCTCCGGTCTATATGAAGCAAAACATATTGAACATTGGTCTAAGTCGTGTGTATCCCGCCACAAAACTAAAGTGATTTGGTGTATTGTTTATATAATCACCTATTGGATACCATAACATTACACCTCATTGTAGGTGTAATGTTATGGTATCCAATAGGTGTAAAGTATAATACAATAATTAACCCCCTTATTATGACACAAAAACATGTTATAAGAATTATTCTTAATGTCTCGCGTTTATCTGCATCGTGGCCTTTATTTCAGGGTCTAAAGATTCTTCCTTATAGACGCTTTTTATATGTGCTCAAAACGATGAAGGCTTTTTTCAGTTCCAACGTCGATCGGTTGAATGTCAGTACTGGTTGCAATTTAAAAAATAAACAGTGTATTCGGCTTCAAAGGTTTTCAACAACTAGTTTTCAAAATTAATTTTTAATTTTGGCCCCTAAAATCTTTAATAATCTTTCTGTTGATTTGAAAATGTGTAGTAAACTTAATCCATTCAAATCTGGAGTAAAAAAAAAATTATTCCGCGTTCCAAATGTGGATGATTTCCATTGTTATCTTCTGCTACCGTTTCTTTCTGAAATTTTGGTTTGGTTTTGGATTGGATTTGTTTGCTCGCTGAAAAGATCATAAGTTTCAGGCTTTGATATTTTCGTATTTTCCCTTGCGGATTTTGGTTTCTTGTGCTTTGCTGATTCTTTGGTTATATCTTCATTTAGTCTGGTCTCGAAGTCAGTTAAATTTTGGTAGTTTATCCTCTGAATCTTTTTGAAGAATATATCGTTGGGCTTTTATTGGATGACCGAATATATAGAATTATTATACGAATCTACTGCGAAGTTGATTAATTCTTTCGCTGTCAATTCCTTATGATCATTCTGTAAACATCTAAAAAGTTTTGAATTACCGTAGAGTGAACTCTCTCAACAATTCCGTTTACTTCGCTTTTTTGCGTTGGTGTTAGGTAAACTTTGACTCCTAAAGTTTTCAGGTAGTCAGTGATTATGGGACTTACAAAACTCCCCTCATTGTCCTTCACTAGCATTTTAGGTATACGGTAAAATAATGCAACGCTTTAATTAATTTGTCTCGTACGTGTGGGATAGATTTAGATTTTATGCAAAACAATTTCGCAAATTTTCTTGATCTTTACTAGATATGTCACAGGTTGGTGTATATTTCTTCACTAGACTATAGCCATTTGAGAGAAATATTACTTTTCCAAAATCTATTTTCAATTTTCCATATGATTAAGGTGTGCCCTCTTATGTTCTTTTTTTATAATTGTAAATTTATTTTCTTCATTAGCGATATCCGTAACCAGCCTCAGGGTTGGACGAATTTTGTGGGTTGAGAAATGTTTTTTGAAGACTTCTGGTATAGTATAGGAATGAATTCCTCAGGTATCTTTATCCCATTGATCATAATCGGATTTAATTTCTTTAGTAAGATTTTAGTTAAAATTTCCTTATTTAACCCTGAAAGGGTAATATAGTGTTGGTGGTATGACGGGTGTGGTTCCTCGCGAACATAAATGTCTTGTCATTTTTGAAATAATATCCTTTTTGTCCTTATGATTTGATTCTTAAATGCGTTGATTGGAGAATCTATATATATATATATATATATATATATATATATATATATATATATATATATATATATATATATATATATATATTTATATATATATTTATATATATATATATATATATATATATATATATATATAATGAAAAATAATATTATTGTGGTGGTATATTGCTATAAATTTTTAATCGAACGTTCCATCAATTGAGTACCCTTTCCCATTAACAAAGATAGTATTATCATAGATAAAGGACGTCCTTTATTTTCTATAGTATTAATATGAAACTAAGAAGTTAAAATATACGTAATAATAAAATATTAAAATGCTACAGTGCTAAAAGCACACAGGAGACTGAAACCTTTAATGATTTATAATTTTTAAGGAAGATTCTATTTTATATTTACTGTTAAAATTTGTTTTAACCCCCTAAAATTAACGTTCATTCTACATTTCAATTGTACAAGAATACTTTTATTACTAATATACATATGTACTTAAAAAGTTGTTTTCCAATAATAGTGAGCCATAAAAAGAAGAACCATCGACGAAAAACTAATGTTTGTTATTGTAGGATAAGTAGGTTTTTCCATTAAAAAAGATCCCTATATTCGTTTCTCTTTATGTATGTTTAGATTCGCAAGGATTTTTTTTTATTTAAATTTACTTGTTGGTATTATAGTGTGTATTATAGTGTATTATATAGCATATTTATAGTATAAAAACACTATTTATAAACACCCTTTAGTTTATCTAAGCTATCCAAAACTTTTTCTATTTGTTTCAAGTAGCTTTTCTGATTAGTTTTTTGTGCAAAAATAATTGTTGGGAGCTGCAATAAATTGTTTACCAGTTTTAAATATTACTTTAAGTTTTAATCGAAAATATGTTGCCAATGTTGAGAGCAAAAGTCAGACAGAAAAACCATTTAAAATACAACGAAGTCAAAAATAATTTAGTGGATCTATATAAAAAATAGCCTATGTAAAATTGGTCGGTTACTAAATTGATTTTATTAAACTAGAAATTTCCAAACTTTTGAAAATCAACTTGTTGACAGTTTTTATTTGGGGCACCCAAGAAATTTTATATTATGTCGAACTGTCTATGTATTCTAATCAAGATAAAATCATCATGTCAAATAAAAACGATAAAGATGTTTATTTGGTTTCATTTCCCAAACGACGAAAATGCATCCTTCATAACCAAAAAATAAAAATATGATAAATGGAAAAATGGAAAAATGTACATGTTTGTTTGAATTCCATGGCGAAACGATATCAGAATATCATGGAATATGACATAGGATATGTAGAAAAAAGTGACAGTTGAAATGAAATATACCCAAATTTAGAAATTTAGATTTTATATACGCTGTTATTTTATACGTTCGAGACGGTTTTAAATATGTATGGTAACAAATGTAGAAGCATTTTGTCGTCCGATAACATTTTGATTGTTGGTTTTGATTATGCTCCTTAAATTAAAGTGGATCGCCAAAAATAACCTTTATCCTAATCAATTGAGTAGAATATCATCACAAGAAAATTAATTTACAAACCAACATATTGGAGTTGTCGTAATGGTAATACAAAAATAGTTATTCATATATAACATAATTTGTCAAGCCAAATTAAAAATTCGTTAGGTGACAAACTTCGGATTATATATAAAAACTACCATGAATCTATCAAATAATATCGAGTGAAAAGTTATCCAACTCATTTAACTTGAAATTACGACATCCAAAAAAAATGTGCGGGGACACCCAAATACTTAAGAAAGGAACAGTTCACAGATGATTTTATAGTAAATTGTAAGCTGGATCATCTGGATAGTAATTGAAGACATAACAATTATTTTTTATTTTTTCGTTGCTTCTTCTACGTTGTTACAAATTGCTAAGATTGCAGTGTCATCAGCAAAATATGTTGTTATGTTAGTTTCATCTGTATTTGGCAATACGGTATATAGAATTGAACCTAACACACTTCATTGTGGTACTCCTGCTAATATTTTCATCAATGAGGAGGATTGATCTTCATGGTACACCCGAAAATGTCGGTCAGCTAAGTAAGATTTTAGAATCTGATAAAACTGCTTTGATAAATTTCGATGCAGTTTATATTCTAGTCTTCCGTGCCATACTTTATCGAAGGCTTGTGCTATATCCAAAAAAATACTTGAACATATTTTTTTGTTTTTCAGCGCATTTTTAATTATGTTTGGGATTCTATGGACCTGTTCTATAGTCGAATGTTTTCCTGTGAAACCGAATTGGTGGGAAGGAATAAAAAATCTTTGTTCTATGATTATTTTGAGTCTCTTAAGCAACAATTTTTCGAATAATTTTGATATAGTTGGAAGCAAAGAAATCGGCCTATACGATTTTTTGATGTTAGGATGTTTGCTTTGGTATCATGTTTTGGTATCATCATGTTTTGATGATTCTGCGATTTTCCATTGTCGTAGTTAAGTCTAAATGCTGCTCAAAATCCTGTTTCAGGTAATATTTTAATTATTTTCCTTACAATTAGATCATAGTCACGAGATTTTTTGAGCTTAAGTTATTGCTGATTTCAACTTTTAACTCTCGTAAAGATGCAGGTTTTATGCTTTGGCTGTCAATTTTGTTAACTAGTATTATGTTTTCATCGGCAGTTTGTCTTGGGAGAGGTCCTTATGTATCTCCAAGATATGATGCAAACAAATCAGTTTTTTCCTTTGCGCTTCTAGCAAATTTATTTGCAGGTACTTACGTTTTAGGTCTTTCTAGACTTTTTGTTGCTTTCCAAAGGGAATAATCGGCATCTTTTTGACCAGCAAGGCCATTTTTTCTGATCAAAAGTTTTAGTTTATTACTAAGATAGTTGAGTATCGTTTTAATTTGTGGGGCCCGATTTCTCTGCCATGTTTTTCGGGCTTTACGTTTTTCTCTAACCAATCCTCTAACTTCCAAAGAGATGTTAATATGTGTTTGAGTTTTTTTTGTCTATTAGGCATACTATCCCAAGCTGCTTGTTGTATAATATTATTAAATTGTTCTAATTGGTCCTCCAATTGTGCCAAAGCTTTAACTGGCACTTAAAGATTGGTATGGTGTCACTGACTTTTTTTTATTATCTGTTAATTTAGGCAACGACTCTTTTTTAACAATCGTTGCACTGAGAGTGCAGAAAACGTAGTTTTCTGATACCTCTTTTATTACATAAAAATCTATGAGATCTGGAATATTATTTGGAACTATAGGCCAGTATGTCGGATTACCTTCCGCGCGAAATCGGAATTTTGTTGCTTGACCTGCGGCAAGTAGCACCTTTCATTTGTGGGTTGTTAGTCTTGATCCCCCAAACGTGTTTTTGGTGTTAAAATCACCGCCAATAATGAAATTGAACTCTAGCAATTTAAACAACGAGATGTAGTCCCATATATTTAGATTATGCCGCGGAGGACTATAGATTGAGGAAACCTTTTATTATTTTCCATCATTTAGTTGAACTTTTATTCCTTGGTGTTTGATGTTATCTTTGACAAATATAGTTGATCCTACCCTCGCTTTTCCTGTTGGATGGATATAGCGTGATAACAACAATACCCACGTATTTTAGCAAATGATGTTTTAGCAAAATGGCTTTCAGATATTAGGCATATATCTATTTGTTCTGTATTTAAAAACAGGCCCATAAACAGGAGTGGCCCATCAATTGGGATTGTATTAATGCTTTCTGCAGATTGTACATTTGATGATGACTTGTTTGATTTGGTTTTTACCCTAACGTTTACACTCCTATTGTCCTTATATTGATATGACATCACCTAAAATAAGTTGCAAACGACAAAAAGAAAAAGAAACCCCAATTATCTACAGTGGAGCGATTCAGTACTGATGAGTGTATAATTAAATCCATCCACAGTAACATCTGAAAACCGATTTTAAGTCTCTGTTTTATCGAAAAGTCTTAGCGTAACAAACACAAAAACGTAATTTGCTTTAATAATGCACCAAGTGTCAGGAATATGGACACTCACGAAACTATTGCAAACTTCCAACGGTTTGTGTATTATGTGGCAAACAACATGACTCCAGCAAGTGAAAGCTAGATAAAACCAGAGGCTCGAAAACGCAGAAGTTGTGTAGCAAATCAAGCCGCAAACTGTAAGGGAAATGTAGTGTACAAGGAGATAAAAATTTCTCCATGACAAAGATCAAAACCACAAGCGATAAACCAAACTTTCAAGAGACAAACTTATTTAACGGAAATGTCTGCTAAAATCGTTCTCTATGGAAGCAAAGGTAATCTTAACCCAATATCAAAAGACGATCAGAAAATTTACAATGTAATAACCCTCAATGAATCAATGAATAAATTTATGCAAATAAAGGACAGCAATATGAGTTTCATGCTCCAAAACATGAATACCCTTATGCAACTTCTAATAAAAGACCAACAATTAATGAATTTAAATAAGGTGTGGAACTCCAATAGGCAAGTGCAATGTAAACTAGAAGTAATTTATCGATATAATGCTGATTTCTGAAACGCATTTTTCGACTCCGAATCATCTCAAAAGTAAAAGATAAACTTTTCATGATACAGAGCATCCTAGCGGAAAATCACAAGATAGTTTTACTATCCTTATACGGAACAAAATACGACAATATGAACTCCAAAACTATGATGAGGAGTATATTCAAGCAACTAGTATTGGCCTAGAGGAATAAACGGGGGACATTCATCTTAACTGCGGTTTATTGTCCACCGAAACATTTGATTAAAAAAAATTAATTTGCAAATTACTTCAAAACTCTGGAAGATAAGTTTATTGCAGGAGATGACTACAACGCCAAAAATATCCAATGACATCCAATACCATAAAAACATGTTGAAAAATCGCCTATAGATGATGCAGTAATTTGGGGAACTAAACATTTATATTCGGGAAAATATTCCGTTGATATTAAAAGCCTTAGGATTTACATTTCTAGACAATTTCTAGACAGGTCAGCACTGTTATTGCGCGCACAATGTTAATTTATCTTTCCAACAAGGCATATTTCCTTATAGTCTGAAAACGACTACTATGATCTCTTTGTTTAAAAAAGGCAAGCGAAGTGATAAAAACCACTATGGACCAGTTGCTTTGCAAAGATTAATTTTATAAATCCTTGAAAACAGACAAAGCAAACAGTTAAAAGCTTTCCATTTAGGAATTGAAACAAACCAATATTACAATTGTGTGCAACCGAGGGTATTGAATGGAAATTCATAACACTAAAAGCTCCCAACTTCGATGGATTATGGGAGTCCTCCATCAAATCGTTAAAGTACGATTTTAAGCGAGTTGGCTCCAATACAGTTTTTTTATTTGAATAATTATACACTAGTTAGTATAGTATAGATAGAAGAGATCATGAACTCAATACTATTTACTACATGACACCATCATGTCTAGCGACCCCAAGAATCCTGAAACATAAACCCCAGGGCATTTTTTATCTGTTGCGCTGATTGCAAAAGGTAATGCGCCAACAATGGAATGGTTGTTGGTTGTGTTATTCGCACTATCTCTGGCCAAGACAGGAGAGTAATAGTGGTGGAGATAAAAACCAAGAATAGAATTTTCAAGCGATCAATTTCAAAGATATCTGGAAAAATTCTAAGTTGCCGGTTCAAATTGAGATAATCGAGAAAAAATGGCGAGATTGAGATATAACATGTAGAAGTTATTATGAAATAAAAAAAAAATGTTTTAAGTTATATGTAGTACTATGTTATTATTACTATTAGTTTATTATAATATTTTTGTAATTAATATTAGTTGTAGTTCAACAATTAATAATGTTGAAATACTTAATAAATTATGCATAATCACATTCTACAAACTGATCCTAAATGAGTGGGCAGTGCTTTCTGAGAGGAAACCCATCATTTGGCAGGATCAGAGATCATTGTCAGTAACAATGGCAATTTAGAGTAAAGAACGATATTTTGGTCTTTGATTGTATAGACCAAAATGACCAGGAACCACGGAGTAGAAGCCAATAAAACCAGATTGTTGATTCGTTACGAACCAGCAAGGCCTATATAAAAATCGATGATTACAAACAAATTAGCATTACCTTTCGGTTGAATTACGTTCTACCGTTATTGAACTCACATCTTTCATATTCTACTGTGGTGTAATTTATATTATGTAAAAAACTTTTCAATTCAAATGGTATTCTGTACGTTAAGAAAACCATCAATTTTAAATTAAAGGTTGGTTTGGAAATGAATGTTAATATTCACACTCTCAAAAACATAACCTAAAGAAATAACATCCTCTCATACTAAATCCTTCAGGCATCATAATAATCAAAAATGTATATCCTTAAAGTCATAAAATAGACTTTTAAATGAGATAAGAACATGAAAGGAATGAAATATTACAAAAAATAATGATAAGTTGTATGAAGTGCGCATCATCACATACACAGTGTTTTCTAAGAAGAGTAATAAAAGATTTGTAATTTTTTTTTGTTGGATACATTACTACAATCGTAAGAATGCAATAAATTTTAAAGTTTTATTGTAGCATTGCATCGAGTTGAATATAATGACGGCTCCTAATGTTTGTATCATAGATAAGATTTTATTTTATAAAATTTTTCAAGTTGATATATTATGGTACTTCTGTTTATAAATAATATATATTTAATCTTCGTTTGAGATGTTGACGTATTAACAAAAAAAAATTGATGAAAATATTGATTTTGTTGAATGTTGTGTTTAAATGCATAAACTCTATTAAATTCCATACAAATCGCCTAATTATTGTTAGAGGCTAAGATCAAATTTCGTCCGTTGTTTACTTAAATTAAGTAAACTTAAGTGGTCAAAATTTTATCAAAACCTTGATACATACATTTGATATGGCTCCCAGTTAGCATGACTGATCTGCGTGCAGTGGCCAAATTATGTAAATATGTCTTAATTATGTACAGTTTTCTTCTTGAATTAGGAAACTACTTTGACCGGCAAATATAAATAAGTATTTTCTGTATTTTGTGAAATGAGGAATATTTCGACAGCAAGGACTCATACAAATCGGCTCCCTCTATTGGTACCACGTCATCCCATTCAAATTAAGGATCAAAAGTCAGTCGCTGACTGACAATTTGTTTTTTATATTTTTTGGAGCAAGCCAACCAAGCGGGTCTAATATTGTTTACACTACATCTCTTTCTTTTACAGATTTCCCACAATTCACTTGGTCTACTAGTGGAATGTTTTTGAGTAGGATATGAGAGTATGCCTTACTCTCATATCCTACTCAAAATCCTTACTCTCATTATTTTTATTTTATTTTTTTATTCCCGAAAATATCTACATATTCCAAGACTGATTATCCAGTGTTTGGTGATTTTTTATTTTTATTTTCAAATCGATTTCGTTCATGTGTCCAAATAATTCATATTCGGACATAAATTCGTTAAACATTTGTTAAGAAACCTTTTCATGGCCAAACCGTCATTCTATTGCACTTAATCTTGGCAAGGCTTGATTGAAGGTACCCCCTAAATTTTATAGAGATTTTTGTGAAGGAAAGGTGAGTGGACCGCCAAACTACCGTCAATGGCTTTACCAATATGTAATGCAGAATCAGCCAATAGTAAAGTTTTCCAATTGTTTTAAGTTGAGGAACTGATATTGATGGAGATAATTTAGCAATACTTAGACCCAATTGTGGTTTGATTTAGATTGTATGCCATTGATGATTCCAGCTTCAACTGGCCTTAGTCATTTAAAAGTTCTTCTTCCATTGTATCGTGGAAGGCTAATAAGTTGGAAACTTAACTCATGAAGCTGGCTTGCGACCCTGAATCGAAAAAAGCACGAGATTTTAGTTGCAGCACATGCTACCATTTGCTTATTTTCGTCTGATAATGCAGTTTCTATAGTTGATCCACCTATCGATGAATGGAATTGGGTGTGATGGTTTCTTCGGCAAATGAAGCATCACCATTAGGATAAACATTTAAATCAAAGCTATAGTAGCAGATAATCAAGCTGCAACTCTTTTAAGTAGTACTCGAAGACATTTTCCCTGGCGACCACATTTTTCTAAAACGCAGAAAGAGGAAAAAGAGATGTTTGAAATTTGAAGAAGTATAATTGCGAAAATGAAAACTGCAAGAAATAAGTAGCGCAACATCTCAAATGAAAAAATAAAAAAGGTTGCGTATAATTTGGTAATTGAAACCAAAAGTAAAAAAAAAGAATTTGAACCAAAGTGACTAGTCCAAAAATTACAAAAGTTAGGCTTAAAAAGTTACGTGGCAGAATAATGCTAGAAGCACTTCTTATTAGCGAGCAGAAGGCCAATCGTACGCCGATCTGGTAAAAAATCCGTAGTAAAGTAAAACCGGACGAATCGGACGCGGAGATGAAAGCAATCCGGCAGACGAAAGCAAGTGACATTCTCGTACTCATCATCGGAAGCGTTGGCACCGTACATCCAGGACTGGGCTGTAATGGAATACTACTGCAGTAGGAATCATCAGTAGATTACCATTAACATTGGTAACAGACGGCAGACTTATACGAGGCAAAAACCCGGCAGGTGGAACTTGCAAACAAAAGACATAGTGGTTCACGACTGAACTGGCAAAAGGTGAGAATATGGCAGAATTACGAGAAAGATTGGCGGCTGAGGCACTGGTATCTTCGACCATGAAACTTAAAGAATTGGTCTGCGTTGTATCCATGCCACGCAAAAACTTAGACATGGCAAGTCACTCACGCACTGGTGGTCAACGAAAATTGCACACCTACGTAATGTGAGATGTCTCACATTTCGACAAAAAGCACAACGTGCAATAATGTCAGCAGCGCATAAGATCACCAAAAAGCAACTTCGACAAACCATTAACTTAAGCAAAGCTCATCGCTGGAGGAAACCAGTCGATGACATTGACTATAATGCAGAAGATTGAAGCTCAAAAGCAAACAGGCGTTATGGATTCCACCATCATGGGTATTGTAGTAAAAACTGTATTATCGAATCATCTAAAAAGGGCGGAACTAGCTTTCACTCGAGACATAGAAGTTCCACTCTTTACAGAACAGCATGCTTGACTTAGCGAACAAAGTTCTGGAAAAACTAACTAAACCGAGACCAACTACTACGATTAAAGCCGCTGGTGGTTTTTGATTAAAACAGTATGGATTTACAATGGGATTTTCGACCATAAATTCTATACAGGAAGTTGTGAAGGCAGTTAGAATGGCAGGAGACTACAATCACTTTTTAAGGCGTATTGTGCTTCTAGTGACATTCATCGTAAAAAACGAATTCAACTCCGGGCGATAGTATTATATACTGGATACACTGGAGCACAAGTTTCATATCCGCAGATATTTGTGAAGAGTTAAGACTCTGGTTATTTGAAAGATCGAACTCTATTGTACAAAACTGAGGAAGGACAGAGGAGAGTGACAAAAATAGGCTGTGTGACATAACGATCGATTCTAAGAATACAAATACCAATACCAATACCAATACCAATACCAATACCAATACCAATACCAATACCAATACAAATACAAATACCAATACCAATACAAATACAAATACAAATACAAATACAAATACAAATACAAATACAAATACAAATACAAATACAAATACAAATACAAATACAAATACAAATACAAATACAAATACAAATACAAATACAAATACAAATACAAATACAAATACAAATACAAATACAAATACAAATACAAATACAAATACAAATACAAATACAAATACAAATACAAATACAAATACAAATACAAATACAAATACAAATACAAATACAAATACAAATACAAATACAAAAACAAATACAAATACAAAATACAAAATACAAATACAAATACAAATACAAATACAAATACAAATGCAAATGCAAATGCAAATGCAAATGCAAATGCAAATGCAAATGCAAATGCAAATACAAATACAAATACAAATACAAATACAAATACAAATACAAATACTAATACTAATATAAGTACTAATACTAATACTAATACTAATACTAACAAACCGTACCCTAATAACAATAAATTCATCTTTATCAATAATCCCTACCACAAATAGTTTAACGATGAGATATCCTTTCCGTTAAGAAGTTAAAGATCTATAATTTCAAAACAAAATAAGTTTTAAAATGATTGCAGTTTGAACACTTGTCTGATTCTTTAGACACCCTATTTTTCAATAGGGTGTCAGTTAACAAATTATTCAAAGAAAAACCAGTTAAATTAACAAAACATTTAATTGATCAGTAAATTATAATAAATTGAGCAAATCAGTAAAATATAATAAATTGGTTCAAAAAAATATTTAACACTAAAATTAAATGAAATAATCGTTAAACTTACAAAACACGTAATGACGTAATTACTTGAAAATTAAATTGATAAAGAAATTTTCTTTAATTGAAATTAAAGGTTTGACAGTTATATGATAGATCAGGTGTAAGAAAAATCTTTGATCAAGCCATTTTAGTAGAATACTTTTCCACGTAGAAAGTTTTAAAATTCTAGCCAACCATCAGTTTAGGTTTCTAATCATGTCATTCTGCCTAAACCTAACTAGTTTCACTCAACAAACCACAAAATATGAACTTTTGGATCATCATACGCTCCTTCCATGTTCATATACAAAGTGAATATTTAGGAACCATCGATATTCCATCTGGGGTCCCGCAAAGCTCTGTTTAATGTAAGTTTTAACTATATACAACCACATTTAATGTAAGTTTTAACTATTAAATTACCATTTCTTTTAAAATTTAGTTGGTAGACTAATTTTTCATGCACGAAGTAAACCAAATAATGAAAAAACCATTGATTTCACAAATGTTCAACATATTATACCAGAACAACGAAACATTCTTATCGATTTATGTGTCTACAGAAAGTACTACAATTAATTATATACAATTTGTTTTTCATTTTAACAAATTCACATAATATTTTAATGCCATAAATTTAGTTTTTATATATTTTATCGAAAAAATCAAATACTATAATTGAAAAATAAAATAAATAATGGAATAAAGAAAATTAATACTGAAAAAAAAATTCTTCATTTCCTTGTTATTTCTCCCGAAGTCTTGTACATGAAACACGAACATATAATTGTATATGTACTAAAAATATATATTATGATATTTTTTTTTTAAATATGTCAATTTCAACAATTTATATTTGAAAAGCAAAAAAAAATATCGACAATATTACACACACTCCTAGTATGTTTCCAATATTGCAAAAATAGCAATATTTTGTATGTACATATTTGGGTCATACATGTAGGTACTTCTAGGTATGTTGAAAATTAAATAACAGGTAAAATGTATTGTGATTTCATTAATATAGTTAAATGAACAAATTCTGAACATTTTAAGCAAATCAAACAAGTGTACCGTCTTCTCGAAATCATGTTATTGCTAAATATCCGATACACTGTCATTTCATATTACAATAGACACAATCATGCAGCTGAAACTCATTTCAATAAGTTCAAAATAGTTTAGCTCAAAGCTGTATTTATCGTAATCATTCAAGCATGAATTCATTTATCGATTATGTCAGATGCATTAAAAATGTTTAACAATTACATTTTGTACATTTTTTTTTTGTAAATATTGTATGGAAAAAAATGTTATCATTCTTTTATCAGTTTGTTTAAAATCAATATCTTTCGTAATAATATTGCTTATGGCACTTGAAATGTTACATTTTATATTTACTATGTAAAACTATATAAATGTAGTTTTCAAGTTTAGCTTTTTGTTTGGATGATTTACATAATTTTTTTGAAGCATAATATTGATGAAAATATTTTCGAAAACCGTTTTTTTGCGATTCATTTCGAGTAAAGCAGATCTGTTTACATGTCTTTCAAAATTATACTTATAACTTTTTGGGAATAAGTGATATACATGCTACAAATACCGTGTCTTCTGTTGAATCTAGTTTTATTGCATAATTTTGAAGGAGTAGGGTTTCGAAGAAACATAATTGTAACACCGGGATTTAAATACGATACAATGTTAAGAAACATATATGTACCTCTATCGTGAGAATAATCCGGCCAAGCATTTTGGTTAGTTTATCTGGTAAATCTCTTCCAGTTAAGTTCCTTTTCCAATTTTCAGCAACATGTTAGAGTATTTTTGGACATGTGATTTACCGCCAAGCGGTACTATCATGTTGCCTGCCAGCCGCAATATTTTATTCTTTAACCTTAGGAAGGATCGGTTTAATGATGAGGCATTTATTTCAGCAGCCTCAATAACCTAAACCTATACAAGTATAGGCTTTGTTTGTAATCACCATAAAACAACTGTGACATCGCCCACAAATTTGATCTTTTTTCTTTACCATATGAAATGAGCAAGAGAAAGGAGATGCCGATGGCCGGCATATTTCTAAGGCCATACCATCTCCTGATTAACTTAACAAGGTAACCATCCCTATTATTATTCTTTAACCAACGGTAAACCCCATTAATTTGTAGTACCTTTAATACGACCGGTCAACTATAGGTAATAAAACAAAAGCATAAGTGAATACATACAGCGTCAGCAAAGTGAAACAACCATCAAACCACAGGAAAACACAGCAAAAATCTCGTCCACAAAATTGGCCCAACTCCAACCATTATGGATGTATGATATTTGCGGTGACTGGTTTGCACTAGCGGAGATCCAGTTCTAGCATTCTCTTACCATATGGTAAAAAAATATATCTCATTTTTGTGTCGATATAAAAAGAGAATCAATAAAGTTAAAAACGTTTTGCCGTTAGTTTTGTTTTGTAAAGGGACAACAGTTACTTAGCTAGAAAAATTATTTCAGTTGTGCGTTGGCTCTTACTGGAAGGAGGTTGTAAAATTAAGCAACAAAAAAATATTGTGAAAAAAGTTAAAATGAAGGATATAAAAAAGTAAGTTAGATTTTATTTTTAAGTTCCGTTATTTTTCCATAACATATTTTTAGAAAATAATCAAGGATTCTTTATGCTCATCAACCCTGAATGTGCTATATGAGGTGATAAAAATTATTTTAAGGGGGTTTTCACCTGTTTTTGTGCCTGTTGCCATACGGCAACACGGGAACATACGTGGACATTTTTTCTCGTTTTCTCAAAATACGCATATTAATTGCAGCTTTAGCTTTTTGTTTTATTGTTTTATTGTGTTCTGTTGTTTGGTAATTTTTTATTAAATTTTATTATCCCTTTTACAATTATTACAATTATTTATGTGTTTTTCAAGAAAACTTACGTTGAGAGGTTCTTGATTACCTCAAAAAACTCGAAGGCTTAGATGATAGAGATACGGATGAGGTTCGTTCTTTTTTTATTGAGCCTCCGGAAAATGATGGATTCCTAAGCGGGGAGGACGATGGCGAAGATGAGTTATGTGGGGTTCCCGATGACGTCTGCCATGGCCAGCTAAAAGCAAAATGTAAAATATTATTTAGAAGTGGTCGCCGAATTACAACTTTGGACAGTGAAGATAATTCCGACTTTAAATTGGACGTGAAAAATGCACCGTGTGTCCCATTATTTGCTGATGTACGCAAGCCTACTTCTCCAACATCAACCGAACCATTGACTTCAGCTTCAATTAAACAGCCGTGTAGAAAATGGAAAAAGAAATCTAAAACAAAAAATCCTACAAAACGTAAATCAACTAGTGGAATTGATACAATTTTCACCTGGAAGATCGACGACAATTCCACCACCATGACTCCAATATTTCCTGAAGGAAATTATGAAAATTACCGCAATTTAAAACCGCATGAGCAGTTAGAAAAATGTTTGGACGAGGAGTTGATGCAACTTATAGCAGACGAATCATACAAATATGCGGTTTTTCGCGAGAAAGCCAATCCTAAAATTTCTGTTGCTGAACTACGAACATTCATTGGAATTCGTCAGATCAGTGATTATAATTAGCACACCAGTTTTCAGAGTAACGATGATGATTTGCGGAACTACCTTGTGCTCAACAGCATCCGAAAAAACAGATTAAACGAAATTTGGCAATTTCTCCCCTTTGAAGATAGCAATCATGCCGGCTCAAGTGAAAACCCGAATCCAGGTAAAATGTGGAAGCTTCGTCCAATTACGGATCGTTTAAAACCCAAATTATTGTTACATTTTTATCCAGAGCTAAATTTGCCATATGATGAAAGTATGATAGGATACTTTGGAAGACACGGATGTAAGCAATTTATTAAATGGAAGCCATTTCTGTTTGGCTACAAAGTTTGGTCATTATGCACTCCGTCTGGATATATGGTGAATTTTGACGCGGCCATTGCAAATCAGCAACAATAAATGAAAGTAGAGTTCGTCTAACAAAATGGGTCGATAATGACGTAGTTTGTATGGGTTCAACCACTTTTGGGATATGTCCATATTCTAACGCGTTTCGCTACTCGAAAGAATAAAAAAGCAAAGTCGTTGTTCCTCGTCCATGTGTTGTGACGCAATACAACCAAACTACCTAGTTATTCCCATAACGAATAAAAGACGCTGCACTGGTGAACTTTGCAAATCTATTAGACGTACTGCATGCGTCAAATGCAACGTTGCTATAGGAATGATTAGCACCTTCCAATTAATAATTACTTGTGATCGAAGAAAGCGAGACTTATTTGGCATGATTTGGCTGATTTAGTTTAGACATGATTTTCTCACCATGAGCGTCAATGAGATCCAATGGTCAAAGCTCTAAATAATAATAAAAGTGGAATAGATATTGATGATAAAACTTTGCGTGATCTCCGAGGACACCCTTTATGTGAAGTTGCTCGATATAGCCATTGTCATGCCTATAGATACAACTGATGCGTGACGAAAACTTGTGGCAATGTTTATACTTGCTTGTAGAAAGCACTTGAATAGACCGATTACATCGATATTGCATACATCTTCCGAGAACATGGAATACAGTCTAACGAATTTTACCTGATCGTATTGCGAGCTGGTATTTTAAGACCAATAATTTTTCTCAAATCCTATCAATTTCTCCATTCTTAACGTACTTGGCTTAAATACAGATATGCAATTTATCATTTAAGAATATTCGTACACTGCGTACGTAGTAGAGCAAGTTAGTAAGATAAATCGGGTCATTGGCATTCTTCAACATACAACATAAAATCATACAGGCCATGAATGAACATCCCGAATTGGAAATTATTGAAATCACTCGAAAACTAACCGTTGCTGCATAGCAACAGTCAAGATTACATGTTAGGAGGTCCACACAGTCAAGATTACATGTTAGGAGGTGGCGTGGTTCCTGCTGCGCCTGCCAATATCTTTATGCCCTTTAATCGTACTCTAGATTTCATTTTATTGGCAAGAAGGACGTCATTACGTGAGAAAAACCAAAATTCTAATGGAAACTGATTTAGACGAGGAGAAGTTAGTCAATGACTTGACTAAACTACTATCAGCAGAAGTGCCTGAATGTGAACCATTTTCTTATTTTTATGCTGATTCAAATGCGGAAACGAACATTGAACTGAGGTTGGCCGAAAGAAAAATTCAATAAATTCATGTGCGCAGCCAATGAAAGCAAAAAGACCATCAAATGCATTTCATAAGAAATCTGTTGAAAGGGAGGAATGTCGTACCATATGCTTTTTAACCAGACCTGCAGGTTTCGCCAAAACATTTGCAATATGGCTGCTAATAGTCATTTCTAACCGCTTTACGTAAAATTATTGTTAAATCATTCATTACATGCGCTTCTACGGACCAGGCGGTTGTCGCCATCGATTGCACGACTCAACACACCACTCTTAAAATCTCTATATCTTAAAAGATGCCTCTTTCGATTGAAGTTACTCTACAGTTTCTGTTCCGTTACAAGTGCGTTCTCGCTGTTACTATTGATGAAGTGAGCATAATGTTAGCGGAACTTTTACAATAAGTCGATTCGCGACAGAAACAAAGCACAGGACTAAACGTTTGGTTTGGTGGAAAGGAAATGTTTCTGATCGATGATTTGAGACAGTTATCTCCAGCCAACGCAACTTCGATTTACAAGCCAATTGAGCAGTCTATTATTAGTCCTACACTGTGGCTAGGGCTCTAATTTTATGAACGTAATGAAATTTTGCGTCAATTTAATGAAACATTTTTTTGGGTGCTCACAAAAATCGACGATGAAGCCATCGTGACGAGGAAAACAAAAACGTCAACAGTTAAAATGTCAAACGGATTTGGATGGATTTCGGTACAAATTCACAAGTTGGCAAGAAGGTCCAAAAGAAAAAGAATTTTGACCAAAGTTTAGTGTTTTTTTTTTAAAAAAGGTCAACTGTTTATCAAAATAAAATTTGAACAATTAATGTTAACCACCACAGTTCGTGTATCACAGGGTATTATCTATAACGGGATATTATACTTTTATGATGAAAAAATACAACTTGTGTGTTTTATTTTAACATGAGTAACGAGTCTTAAAAGTCTATTTATCACGACGGCTATCGATGCTCATATCTTCTGCCATGGAAGTAAAAATGCTGGAGCAATGCAATGTACAGATGGATTTAAAATTGAACCTGTATTCGTGCGTCCTCGATTTGGCTGGTGACGGCGTAAGGCAGGACATTAAAAACTAACCGTAAAAGAGTTGGGAAAGCTTCGGCCCCAGAAAAAATTGCAGGGTTTAGACAAAAAAAAATAAATAAAATAAAAAGTAAAAAGCTTACAATTCTTTAAAGAAAAGTTGGAGTCTACAGTATATGTATATTATTTTAGCTACCATAAGCCAATTACGTCGAGTGTGCCGAAAGAATAATATTCCAAATTGACGATAATAAACAAATGACAAAATCTGGTTAGTACCATTTCTATTTTCAAAATAAAATTGGGGAATACCAAGTTTGCAGCCCTTATTAGGTAATTTATTTAAATATAATAACAGTAAGCCCATAAGACAAGGACTTACCATCAATAATGACTAGAAAAATGCCAAATGTTTTGTTTGTTGTGCATTTCTATTAGGAGTAAATAAAATCCGCTAGCCATTTTCTAAATAAACATTCAGATGCATGACTGTTGGATACCGATCGTGTATAGAAAAGGTGGAGATCCGCTGATCTACTCTAAATTGTATATAGAGCGACCAGATGGGAATTTAGTCTCTCCGTTTTGGTCAACATCGTGTAACCCAAATGTACTTTGGTCGTTATTTACATACTTGCAGATGTGCTTAATTGACACTGTTGCAAAGCTCTACATTGAAATGGATTCTGAGTGGTCTAGAAAGTACTGCTGAACTACCCAATTTTTATTATCCATCTCCATTTGTGAAAATCTCGATGAAAAACTTTTCGGAGACCTTTTTCAACATCGTCCATTTTTCGATAGGAAGGTAAATTAAGCCATAAAACCCGTATCATGTGACTTTCAATCGTGAACCATGGGGCAAAATCTTCTCTTCCAACCACAAATTGATTTCAAGTTTTGATAGGTGTTGCATTCTAATCGGCTATCTAAAAATATAAAATATACCAATAGATTTTGACATTTTGCTATAATCTTTGCCATAGAAATAAATAATTTAGGTTTTGGAAAAGTACACTTTGATAGGATATAATCGCACTTTAGATATCAGAAAGACGAAAACAGTACCACGGAAATTTAGCCAGGCTTCAAAAACCTCTTTACGGTTCTTGAAACTTGTTTGCGGTTTCTTAGTTCTGATGTTACCATTGATCAGAACTTCATAGAATGATAAAAAATTGGTGTTACTTCCTCTAGAAGTTTTTTGATGAAACCAAAGTCAACGGTGTTTTTTTTAAGTTTACTTTAAAACTTGAATAGTGAGACTTTACTCCAGGTTGTTTTATTGTACTAACTTTTATTACATGCTAAGTGGTTTTTCTAAGGAGGCTTAATATTAAGAGCAATTGCGAATCAGGTTTGTAACAAGAACAAAAACAAAATAAAGTAGCGAAAAAGGGTCAATTAAGCTTGACAGTCAGTAATAGTTAGACAATAACTGGATCAACAAAATTCAAAAATGAACGGGAAGCTTAACCAGTAGGAGCAAAAACTGACTGAAATTCAAAAAATGATGATAATACAGTACAAGAAAGAACGGGATGTAACGGGACAGGTGCATGACGTTTAAGTACAATTGATGAGAACAAGAACTAAAAAATAATTTTAAAGTAATTGATTCATATCAAAGAACAGCTCCTCCCCATATCAAAAGGATAATGCAGAGTAGCAATTTAAGGGGATCAGCTTCCAGTATCCAGTAGTGAAAACCCTTAGAACTCCCATCATTGAAATGAAAAGCAAACTAAACTAAAAAATTAATATTTTAATTTGGCACTATAAAGAAGCAGAGAATCCTTTCATTTCGGTTGGTAAACAAAGTTTTCATAATTAGATTTTAAAATTATAGATATTCTAGTAGATGTTGATTGTTTCTTTAGAATCCTGAAAGAAGGTCGAATATAACATATTGAGATACTGTTGATCACCCAAAATTCATTCAATTTGGAAAGATAGTATCTGATAAAGTAAAACTATATTCTGTTTCTGCTTTAAAACGTAATTTTCACTCGAGTTTGAACATACTTGGCAAAAATTTTAAGAAATTAAACTTTGTATCCACTTTCCCTCTACAGAAAAATTTTAAGTAGATATAAGAAAGAGCAAAAAAATTCTCAAAAGTAGTCGCGTTTTAATGATAGAAAATACAGTCACTAAACAAATTTTGTGCCGAGAAAAACTCTTTATTTTCTACCTCATTATTTTCTCACAAAAATTACCATCACAAAAAGATTCGTGTAAAGACGGCTTGTGCAAAATCATTTGACGAAGAGGATAAGTCTGATTTTTAAGTAGATGAAATTTAAACCGGCGCCAAGTCAAAAAAGGAAGCATACAATTTAAAACAATAAATAACCAAGATAATAGCTCAGAGGAGATTACCATTCAGTAAGTAGATGTCAAATGATGTGAATTAAAATTATCTACCCTCTGAAGGGAAGTACTTGTTATGCAAGAGGTCTACTATCAAAACATTATGTCTTCCATGGAATTGCAATAGCGAAACCTGCTTTTTATATACAATTGGCAATAAAACTGCACTACAGCCAAAAGAAACTTGGTATCAAACGCGTAAAAGGTTAAACCTACTTAGATTCTTGTCACCTTCCATTGTCATAGCAAGATTTCTATTCCAAAAATTTTGGCTCAGAAACATTGATTAGTATGACGTACTACCAGAAAATTTAACAATAATTTGGTATCATTAAAAAATATGTTAATTACAGATTTTCCAAAATATAAAACTTTCGAAACACATTACAAGGCATTATGTAAATAGATTGATAGCTTATCAGATGCCAGTAAAAACGTTTACGCTATGATTGCGTGGAACAGTTCAATCGATAATAATTGACATGTTTGCATGAGCCGGTTAACAGTCAAAATAAACATGAATGGCACTGAAAAAACAGATATTCTTTCCAAGGTTAGAAATATGTGAAGCGCAACTTTTGTCCAAAGTCATAAATGCACTACGGAAAATTTGATTCCGATTTTTTCGTCTGGAACGACTTCAAAAAATTTTGAAGTCTGGTTATCTAATAATCCTGCAAATGATGATTGTCGGGTTTTACATATCACAGAATTGGTTCAACGGAAACATTGGCATCATGTGAGGTCATAGCATAACCCCACGAATTTTGATAGGACTGGAACATTTGTAAAATGGACCAATTTGGTTAGGATCGGAAAGACAGATGAGGCCAGTAACACAGAAAATAATTATTTACAGTGATAATAACAATGTTCCAGAATCCAGATAACCTAAAAAATCAATTCTAAATACTAATGTATTTTTGATTAAGGAAAAGAAAATTGCTAGGTCATTCCAAATGACGGTCCATCCAATACGCATCTTCCTTATTCGTCAGCGATACTGGATACTAAAAGGAACAATTGCTGTAACAGATAAAATACGCAAATGCGTAATGTGTGGTAAACATAGAGGAAATTGCTCAAAACAAATGCTTGCCAACTTACCAGCCGTTAGAGTATCCTTTCAAGGCCGTTCAATAAGTATGGTGTCAAATATGCTGACTCAATGTTGTTAGCGAGCAATTGAGGCAGATGCGCAAAGATAATCAAGTTTTATATATCAGAATATTTTATGTTAAAACAAAACAATTGGCATCCAATTTCACTTGTTGTTCCTCGTTTTTAAGGGCTGTACGAGGCAAATGTTAAAACCGTCGAGACTCATTTGGTAAAAGCAACCAATGAGTGTTACCTTACGATAAAAAAAAGTCCATTTTGTTATGCAAAATAGAGTAGATTTTAAGCTCAAGGTCTTTATTTCCGCCACTGAAGATGAAGCATACTTTAAGGAACTAACGCCATCTATTTTTTTTATTAATTCTACGACTGAGGTACCAGCAACACAAATATCCCATTGGCAGCAAATTATACTCAAAGAATACAACGGTTCTTTTTTTTTAAGTGTAAAAGTTAAAAATCTTGGCCGTACAGTAAAAAAACGAGGTAACAGAAAACAATTCGCTCTCCAAAAGAGCTGTTTTTAAGTTAACAGATGTAACATTAAAAACAGTGAGCCTTTTTCACAGTTAGCAGAAGAAACATCACTTTTGGTAGCAACAGAAGCTAAATTTAGAATGAAGATTATTTCCTTAATCGAGAGCAACCATGATCCAGCCATGAAACAGAAACAAGTAAAATAAATTTAAATTGCATTTAAGCGAAGGTCAAAACAGGACTAAAAAAAGATTAAACCTTTCAACACATAAGGCAACTATAGGACAACAAACTGGTAATTTAGAAATAAATAAAAATCTTGATCAGTATATATGCAACAACACACATTAGAAATCAAAGATGATATCACAACACAAGAAAAAAGGAAGAAACCTAACACAAAAGATATAACACGACGGGTAATTATGAATATTATAAAAAAAAGAAAGTGGTAGAGTGAAAAGAATTAAAAAGCAAATTAAATAAAAAAATAAGCACTATAGAGAACACTTTCTGGTATTTGAAAGGGATTTTATTGCATACTAACATTTTAAGAGATAAAAACCAATTTATAAACACTCGTTTTGTGATTTTTAAATTTTTACTATAAACATTTAAAAACCGTAAATAAGGAGCTAGAACTCAAAACCAGACTTAACACCAGATGGAGACGTATAAAGATGATAGAAATTAGCTAAAATCAGTTATACACCTTCAAAACGACGTTAAGTATTATTACGCTAAAATTAAACTGCAAAAAGGTTAGAAGTGCTTTGGCCCTAAGACAAAAAAAAATTGCTCGTATTTGTTACTTTAATTTATACTATTATATTCAACAACTACTTTAGCCAACTTTATTTCAAGCTTAAATTTATAAACGTTTTTCTTCCAAACGCAAATATCTTAATTTTAATTGAAATTAGCAAATATAATCAAATTTTGTACGAGTAGAATTCATCGGTTGAAGTTATAGAACACAAGTTCACTATACATGTTATTCTCAGAACTTTTTATAACTACATAATTGAAAAATAATTAAAACTAAATTATGTTTAATTTAATAATTTACACGTGAATGAATGTGTTCGTTAATTAAAATAATTAAATCAAATTTTCCAGCACAGTATGTTCATGTTATCTATGACGAACATACCATTCTAATTATTTATTAATGATGTGTTTCTTTAAAAGTTTTGTATGCCTTCTTTTCATGGTTCATTTGAAAATTAAATGTGTGTTTAGGCAAATATTTCAACATAATCGGTTTATGTACAGACACATATTATTTACACACACACACCCATATTTTATCATATGAACATACATCAATTATCATAACTTCATCCTTCTTCGCACTTGTGAGTTACTGTATACAGTTTACTGACAATTATTACCTATTTATAATTATTTAATTTTGTAAATTCTATTTAGTTAACAAAACGTAATATAACTATTACAGCTCATTAGGGTTTGAAAAAAAAATACAATATGTTTGAAAAAAAAATTCCAATATGTTATGTAAATTCTGCACGAAACTAAATTTATATCAGTAGAGCACCTTATTCGAATGGTTTGATTAAATTAACATGCGTGTAGTTGAATAATTATTGTTAAAGTGTAATTTTAGTAGGTAAATATAAAACAACAATCATAAATGTCAAAACTTGTGATTTGGGAATTGTAAATTGCTGTTATTCTATAATAGTTCGTTAACAAAATTCGCGCCATGCGACAAAACACTTTATATTATAAATAATTGATGTGACATAATGTTTATTCAAATTGAACGGTGGTTAATTAATTTTTTATTTACCTAGTTCGTTTAGTACTGGGCTAATTAAAAATGACATTGTTCATGTTTTAAATATTTTTGAATGAAGTAACATGTTTTAAATGTAGTAACTACTGTGGGTTGATTTTTTATTTGGTGGTCATGTCTAGGTTTGAATATTATAACTACCTTACACTATTGCTTTATACCATTTGTAAGTACCTTATTATATTATTATATTATAATAATATTAAAATATTATAATATTATTATATTATTATATTATTATATTATTATATTATTATATTATTATATTATTATATTATTATATTATTATATTATTATATTATTATATTATTATATTATTATATTATTATATTATTATATTATTATATTATTATATTATTATATTATTATATTATTATATTATTATATTATTAAATTATTATATTATTATAATATTATAATATTATAATATTATAATATTATATTATTATATTATTATATTATTATATTATTATATTATTATATTATTATATTATTATATTATTATATTATTATATTATTATATTATTATATTATTATATTATTATATTATTATATTATTATATTATTATATTATTATATTATTATATTATTATATTATTATATTATTATATTATTATATTATTATATTATTATATTATTATATTATTATATTATTATATTATTATATTATTATATTATTATATTATTATATTATTATATTATTATATTATTATATTATTATATTATTATATTATTATATTATTATATTATTATATTATTATATTATTATATTATTATATTATTATATTATTATATTATTATATTATTATATTATTATATTATTATATTATTATATTATTATATTATTATATTATTATATTATTATATTATTATATTATTATATTATTATATTATTATATTATTATATTATTATATTATTATATTATTATATTATTATATTATTATATTATTATATTATTATATTATTATATTATTATATTATTATATTATTATATTATTATATTATTATATTATTATATTATTATATTATTATATTATTATATTATTATATTATTATATTATTATATTATTATATTATTATATTATTATATTATTATATTATTATATTATTATATTATTATATTATTATATTATTATATTATTATATTATTATATTATTATATTATTATATTATTATATTATTATATTATTATATTATTATATTATTATATTATTATATTATTATATTATTATATTATTATATTATTATATTATTATATTATTATATTATTATATTATTATATTATTATATTATTATATTATTATATTATTATATTATTATATTATTATATTATTATATTATTATATTATTATATTATTATATTATTATATTATTATATTATTATATTATTATATTATTATATTATTATATTATTATATTATTATATTATTATATTATTATATTATTATATTATTATATTATTATATTATTATATTATTATATTATTATATTATTATATTATTATATTATTATATTATTATAATATTATAATATTATAATATTATATTATTATATTATTATATTATTATATTATTATATTATTATATTATTATATTATTATATTATTATATTATTATATTATTATATTATTATATTATTATATTATTATATTATTATATTATTATATTATTATATTATTATATTATTATATTATTATATTATTATATTATTATATTATTATATTATTATATTATTATATTATTATATTATTATATTATTATATTATTATATTATTATATTATTATATTATTATATTATTATATTATTATATTATTATATTATTATATTATTATATTATTATATTATTATATTATTATATTATTATATTATTATATTATTATATTATTATATTATTATATTATTATATTATTATATTATTATATTATTATATTATTATATTATTATATTATTATATTATTATATTATTATATTATTATATTATTATATTATTATATTATTATATTATTATATTATTATATTATTATATTATTATATTATTATATTATTATATTATTATATTATTATATTATTATATTATTATATTATTATATTATTATATTATTATATTATTATATTATTATATTATTATATTATTATATTATTATATTATTATATTATTATATTATTATATTATTATATTATTATATTATTATATTATTATATTATTATATTATTATATTATTATATTATTATATTATTATATTATTATATTATTATATTATTATATTATTATATTATTATATTATTATATTATTATATTATTATATTATTATATTATTATATTATTATATTATTATATTATTATATTATTATATTATTATATTATTATATTATTATATTATTATATTATTATATTATTATATTATTATATTATTATATTATTATATTATTATATTATTATATTATTATATTATTATATTATTATATTATTATATTATTATATTATTATATTATTATATTATTATATTATTATATTATTATATTATTATATTATTATATTATTATATTATTATATTATTATATTATTATATTATTATATTATTATATTATTATATTATTATATTATTATATTATTATATTATTATATTATTATATTATTATATTATTATATTATTATATTATTATATTATTATATTATTATATTATTATATTATTATATTATTATATTATTATATTATTATATTATTATATTATTATATTATTATATTATTATATTATTATATTATTATATTATTATATTATTATATTATTATATTATTATATTATTATATTATTATATTATTATATTATTATATTATTATATTATTATATTATTATATTATTATATTATTATATTATTATATTATTATATTATTATATTATTATATTATTATATTATTATATTATTATATTATTATATTATTATATTATTATATTATTATATTATTATATTATTATATTATTATATTATTATATTATTATATTATTATATTATTATATTATTATATTATTATATTATTATATTATTATATTATTATATTATTATATTATTATATTATTATATTATTATATTATTATATTATTATATTATTATATTATTATATTATTATATTATTATATTATTATATTATTATATTATTATATTATTATATTATTATATTATTATATTATTATATTATTATATTATTATATTATTATATTATTATATTATTATATTATTATATTATTATATTATTATATTATTATATTATTATATTATTATATTATTATATTATTATATTATTATATTATTATATTATTATATTATTATATTATTATATTATTATATTATTATATTATTATATTATTATATTATTATATTATTATATTATTATATTATTATATTATTATATTATTATATTATTATATTATTATATTATTATATTATTATATTATTATATTATTATATTATTATATTATTATATTATTATATTATTATATTATTATATTATTATATTATTATATTATTATATTATTATATTATTATATTATTATATTATTATATTATTATATTATTATATTATTATATTATTATATTATTATATTATTATATTATTATATTATTATATTATTATATTATTATATTATTATATTATTATATTATTATATTATTATATTATTATATTATTATATTATTATATTATTATATTATTATATTATTATATTATTATATTATTATATTATTATATTATTATATTATTATATTATTATATTATTATATTATTATATTATTATATTATTATATTATTATATTATTATATTATTATATTATTATATTATTATATTATTATATTATTATATTATTATATTATTATATTATTATATTATTATATTATTATATTATTATATTATTATATTATTATATTATTATATTATTATATTATTATATTATTATATTATTATATTATTATATTATTATATTATTATATTTTATATTATTATATTATTATATTATTATATTATTATATTATTATATTATTATATTATTATATTATTATATTATTATATTATTATATTATTATATTATTATATTATTATATTATTATATTATTATATTATTATATATTATTATATTATTATATTATTATATTATTATATTATTATATTATTATATTATTATATTATTATATTATTATATTATTATATTATTATATTTATTATATTATTATATTATTATATTATTATATTATTATATTATTATATTATTATATTATTATATTATTATATTATTATATTATTATATTATTATATTATTATATTATTATATTATTATATTATTATATTATTATATTATTATATTATTATATTATTATATTATTATATTATTATATTATTATATTATTATATTATTATATTATTATATTATTATATTATTATATTATTATATTATTATATTATTATATTATTATATTATTATATTATTATATTATTATATTATTATATTATTATATTATTATATTATTATATTATTATATTATTATATTATTATATTATTATATTATTATATTATTATATTATTATATTATTATATTATTATATTATTATATTATATATTATTATATTATTATATTATTATATTATTATATTATTATATTATTATATTATTATATTATTATATTATTATATTATTATATTATTATATTATTATATTATTATATTATTTATATTATTATATTATTATATTATTATATTATTATATTATTATATTATTATATTATTATATTATTATATTATTATATTATTATATTATTATATTATTATATTATTATATTATTATATTATTATATTATTATATTATTATATTATTATATTATTATATTATTATATGATTATATTATTATATTATTATATTATTATATTATTATATTATTATATTATTATATTATTATATTATTATATTATTATATTATTATATTATTATATATTATATTATTATATTATTATATATTATATTATTATATTATTATATTATATTATTATTTATTATTATATTATTATATTATTATATTATTATATTATTATATTATTATATTATTATATTATTATATTATTATATTATTATATTATTATATTATTATATTATTATATTATTATATTATTATATTATTATATTATTATATTATTATATTATTATATTATTATATTATTATATTATTATATTATTACATTATTATATTATTATATTATTATATTATTATATTATTATATTATTATATTATTATATTATTATATTATTATATTATTATATTATTATATTATTATATTATTATATTATTATATTATTATATTATTATATTATTATATTATTATATTATTAATTATTATATTATTATATTATTATATTATTATATTATTATATTATTATATTATTATATTATTATATTATTATATTGTTATATTATTATATTATTGTATTATTATATTATTATATTATTATATTATTATATTATTATATTATTATATTATATATTATTATTATATTATTATATTATTATATTATTATATTATTATATTATTATATTATATATTATTATATTATTATATTATTATATTATTATATTATTATATTATTATATTATTATATATTATATTATTATATTATTATATTATTATATTATTATATTATTATATTATTATATTATTATATTATTATATTATTATATTATTATATTATTATATTATTATATTATTATATTATTATATTATTATATTATTATATTATTATATTATTATATTTATTATATATTATATTATTATATTATTATATTATTATATTATTATATTATTATTATATTATTATATTATTATATTATTATATTATTATATTATTAATATTATATTATTATATTATTAATTATT
>OY744476.1:149237927-149255938 GCA_963556175.1 Tipula confusa | reverse complement strand
TAAGGTCCTGAATCGATTGTGGAGCATTGATTAGACCTGATCTTTCGTGTGGCCTAAAGAAGGGGGTCTGAAGGTGTTAAATCACAGGATCTCGGTGGCCGGTTGTGATCGTCTCTTCGAGAGATGGCACGGTTAGGAAATTTTCTTGCAAAATTGCAATTGTTTCGCAGCTTGTGTGGCGCGTGGCGCGCTCTTGCTGAAAATAAACGTCGTCCACATCAATATTTACAAATTCCGGTCATAAAGGGTCATTAATCATGGCTCGATAGTGCAGTCCATTCACCGTAACAGTTGCATGGACCTATTTTTCGAAGAAGTAGCACACCGCCAGCCCAAAAAACAGCACCAAGCAGTGACGCGTTGAGGATGAAGCTTTTCAACAATCGTTCTTCGGTTTTCTGAGTCCCAAATGCGACAATTCTTCTTATTAACGTGACCTACGCGGTGAGAGTGGGCCTCATCACTGAAGATGATTTTTAGATGAAAATCCGGATCTTTTTTGTAGTGATGTTTTACAGTTTCGGTGCGTTGTTGAGGCGTGTATCGTACCATTTTTAGTAGTGCCGTGGTTTTGCTTGTCGAATGCCAGGGGATGGCAGCTTCAGAATTGACAGCTGCTCAAATAGCATGTAAATGTTAAAAAGTTGAATTATTTGTATAATTTTTGTATTTTTTTATTTTTTATGTATTTTACAATTTTTTATATCTTTTTATTTTTATATTTTTATATATTTTATAAGTTTTTATTTTAACTTTAAATAAAAACTTCTAAATAAAAACTTTTTTTTTTTTTTTTAACTAGTTAAGTATATATTTATGTATTTATGTATTTATATATTTATGTATTTATTTATTTATGTATTTATGTATTTATGTATTTATATATTTATATATTTATATATTTATATATTTATATATTTATGTATTTATATATTTATGTATTTATATATTTATATATTTATATATTTATATATTTATATATTTATATATTTATATATTTATATATTTATATATTTATATATTTATATATTTATATATTTATATATTTATATATTTATGTATTTATATATTTATATATTTATGTATTTATGTATTTATATATTTATATATTTATATATTTATGTATTTATGTATTTATGTATTTATATATTTATGTATTTATATATTTATATATTTATATATTTATATATTTACATATTTATATATTTATGTATTTATATATTTATATATTTATATATTTATATATTTATATATTTATATATTTATATATTTATATATTTATATATTTATATATTTATGTATTTATATATTTATGTATTTATATATTTATATATTTATATATTTATATATTTATGTATTTATATATTTATATATTTATATATTTATGTATTTATGTATTTATATATTTATATATTTATATATTTATATATTTATATATTTATGTATTTATATATTTATATATTTATATATTTATATATTTATATATTTATATATTTATATATTTATATATTTATATATTTATATACTTATATATTTATATATTTATGTATTTATATATTTATATATTTATATATTTATATATTTATATATTTATATATTTATATATTTATATATTTATATATTTATATATTTATATATTTATATATTTATGTATTTATATATTTATGTATTTATATATTTATATATTTATATATTTATATATTTATATATTTATATATTTATATATTTATATATTTATATATTTATGTATTTATATATTTATATATTTATATATTTATATATTTATATATTTATATATTTATATATTTATATATTTATATATTTATATATTTATATATTTATATATTTATATATTTATATATTTATATATTTATATATTTATATATTTATATATTTATATATTTATATATTTATATATTTATATATTTATATATTTATATATTTATATATTTATATATTTATATATTTATATATTTATATATTTATATATTTATATATTTATATATTTATATATTTATATATTTATATATTTATATATTTATATATTTATATATTTATATATTTATATATTTATATATTTATATATTTATATATTTATATATTTATATATTTATATATTTATGTATTTATATATTTATGTATTTATATATTTATATATTTATATATTTATATATTTATATATTTATATATTTATATATTTATATATTTATATATTTATATATTTATATATTTATATATTTATATATTTATATATTTATATATTTATATATTTATATATTTATATATTTATATATTTATATATTTATATATTTATATATTTATATATTTATATATTTATATATTTATATATTTATATATTTATATATTTATATATTTTTATATTTATGTATTTATATATTTATATATTTATATATTTATATATTTATATATTTATATATTTATATATTTATATATTTATATATTTATATATTTATATATTTATATATTTATGTATTTATGTATTTATGTATTTATATATTTATATATTTATATATTTATATATTTATATATTTATATATTTATGTATTTATATATTTATATATTTATGTATTTATATATTTATATATTTATATATTTTTATATTTATATATTTATATATTTATATATTTATATATTTATATATTTATATATTTATGTATTTATATATTTATATATTTATATATTTATATATTTATATATTTATATATATTTATGTATTTATATATTTATATATTTATGTATTTATATATTTATGTATTTATATATTTATATATTTATATATTTATATATTTATATATTTATATATTTATATATTTATATATTTATGTATTTATATATTTATATATTTATATATTTATATATTTATATATTTATATATTTATATATTTATATATTTATATATTTATATATTTATATATTTATATATTTATATATTTATATATTTATATATTTATATATTTATATATTTATATATTTATATATTTATATATTTATATATTTATATATTTATATATTTATATATTTATATATTTATATATTTATATATTTATATATTTATATATTTATATATTTATATATTTATATATTTATATATTTATATATTTATATATTTATATATTTATATATTTATATATTTATATATTTATGTATTTATATATTTATATATTTATGTATTTATATATTTATATATTTATATATTTATATATTTATATATTTATATATTTATATATTTATATATTTATATATTTATATATTTATATATTTATATATTTATATATTTATATATTTATATATTTATATATTTATATATTTATATATTTATATATTTATATATTTATATATTTATATATTTATATATTTATATATTTATATATTTATATATTTATATATTTATATATTTATATATTTATATATTTATATATTTATATATTTATATATTTATATATTTATGTATTTATATATTTATGTATTTATATATTTATATATTTATATATTTATATATTTATATATTTATATATTTATATATTTATATATTTATATATTTATATATTTATATATTTATATATTTATATATTTATATATTTATATATTTATATATTTATATATTTATATATTTATATATTTATATATTTATGTATTTATATATTTATGTATTTATATATTTATATATTTATATATTTATATATTTATATATTTATATATTTATATATTTATATATTTATATATTTATATATTTATATATTTATATATTTATATATTTATATATTTATATATTTATATATTTATGTATTTATATATTTATATATTTATATATTTATGTATTTATATATTTATATATTTATGTATTTATATATTTATATATTTATATATTTAAATATTTATATATTTTTATATTTATATATTTATATATTTATATATTTATATACTTATATATTTATATATTTATATATTTATATATTTATATATTTATATATTTATATATTTATGTATTTATATATTTATATATTTATATATTTATATATTTATATATTTATGTATTTATATATTTATATATTTATATATTTATATATTTATATATTTATATATTTATATATTTATATATTTATATATTTATATATTTATATATTTATATATTTATATATTTATATATTTATATATTTATATATTTATATATTTATATATTTATATATTTATATATTTATATATTTATATATTTATATATTTATATATTTATATATTTATATATTTATATATTTATATATTTGTGTATTTATATATTTATATATTTGTATGTTTATATATTTATATATTTATATATTTATATATTTATGTATTTATATATTTATATATTTATATATTTATATATTTATATATTTATATATTTATATATTTATATATTTATATATTTATATATTTATATATTTATATATTTATATATTTATATATTTATATATTTATATATTTATATATTTATATATTTATATATTTATATATTTATATATTTATATTTCGGGCAAAAACTAACAATTTATTACAGTATATTAGGAATTATATTACTATATAATTATGTTATTATATTAAGAATTAATGAATTTGTAATTTCAGATTAAAAATTAATTCAATTTATTACAGCCTACGGCTAAGACCAATTAGTTAATTAATAGATTCTGTTTTCAGGGTACCATTGCAGATTACAGAAGATTGGCAGCATACTGGAGTTGCTGATAAGAGATGGCAGAATGCAGAGCAGTACAACAAAAATGTGATTGTCTTACACTAACAGTAGTTTGAATATTGGCTACCGGGCAATCGGACCAATTATGTCATAACTAACATACTTTTCCTTTCCCTAACCCACAAAAATTTACTAACTATTGGCCGCCAAGGTGTCTGTAACCGGGTCGATCTCAATAATTTAACTAGTATCCTTCCATATCCTTCCAAGTAAATGTAAAAACGGGTGTACTGTGGGCCCGGCGCTTTCCGGGATATCCTGCTTAATGCTTGGCAGTACATTCAAAATCAATCAATCAATCAATTAGTATTTCACTAATTTAAAATGTAAAAAAAAAAATTATCTCATAATTAATTAAAAAATTAATAAAATTCATAATTTTTATGGCGCATTGCTCTTAACAAGCTATTTCAGAATTTCACCAGAAAAAATGGCATTCGTTTGTAATTTTCAACATTGTAATTAGCTAAATTAATTAAATACAATAATCTAAATTTAATAAAATATTACATAGGTATAAAATAAAATGGTTTGTTGTAATTATTTACAAACATATCATTATTCTTTAATTCAATACATATACATTTATTTACATTTTTGTTTATAAAATTAAATTTATATATGTATTTGTATGTGAGCAAAAGATACATGAGATTGTAAATTATTTGTATTTGTAAAAGATCTGTAAACGAATCAGATTTATATATATTGCTTACTGTAACTTTACAAAATAATAGGTATATACACATATCATTAACAATATTTCGAATTGGTAAACGATCTGTAAAAACGAATAATTTTCCCCAAAATGTATACTCAATATTTAAAGATCGTTTACAGAACGTTTACCACTGTAATTTTACTGATACAAGGTATATTTTCAGTAAACGTTTCGTAAATTAAAATTGTTTGTTGGGTAGAGAAACTTTTCAAAATATATAAGAGCATCCTCACGACAAAAGGCATATCGTGTGGTAGTTATTAGTGTCAAGAGTTGACCCTTTCTTATGGAGTGCTATCGTTGTGGCTTTTTTAAGTTTATCAGGGAAAATACCGATGTTAAAGCATAGATTAAAAATGTGTGATAGAACTTTACAAATATAGTTGCTAATTTGTTTGGTCAACACATTGCTTAGGCCATCACTGCCAAGAGATTTTTTATTCTTGAGCTGACAAATAGTGACTTCATTAATATCGGTGGAATAGAAGAAGAAACTTTTATTAGAATTGAAAGAAGACGTTACAAGATTTTCATAGTAGGAATTAGTTCTGCGATGTGTAATATTGGATGTTAATTTAAGAGGTATTTCTATAAAAAATTTGTTTAACTCATCTCAGATCATTTTTTCTTCAGTAGTAAGTATGTTATCACGAGTTAAAATCTTCTTTATACCACTATTTTTTACAGTCTTATTCAAAATTGAATCAGCAAATCTCTATTGAGCTTTCGAATTACCACGGTGCAAGTTAAAATTAAATTTAAAGTAATTGATTTTTGCTTCATTAACCATTCTTTTAAATTTTTTTTCTAATTTACCAAAATATTTATTCAATTTTGCATTTGTTGGATGTTTCGATACCATCTTACCCACTGTTAGTTTAGTTTTTAAAATTTTTAAAAGTGAATTAGTCATCCATGGTTTGAGTTTTTGTAATCTACTTGAATAAGGTCTACTACTCTAACTTATAATTTCATCAAAACTTAAACTGAAGGATTCATAGGTAGTGTTCGGATCCATAACTGTATAGACGCTATTCCAAGATACGTTGTCCAAAAGCATAAGACACTTATAATCACTAGTGAAGTTAGATTTGGATTTAGTATGACCATCCTTCACAAAACGATTACAGGTTATTTTTAAGGATAATAAATTATGATCACACATTACTTTACTATTAGTCGTTGACGTAATTAAATTTGCTGACGGATCCGATCGGTCGATGCAAGATCTTTGCATGCCCATAATTCTAGTGGGGGAACTCATAAGAGACGCGAGACCGAAGGACGACATTAGCAAAAGATATTCTAGTATTATTGGTATCGAGAAGATTAATGTTAAAGTCGCCTAAGTTTTTAGCCACAATTGAGTTAAATAAAATTTTAAATTCAGCAAGAAACCTGTCAACTTGTTTTATAAACTGAAATCTATACACACACAATATATATATATATATATATATATATATATATATATATATATATATATATATATATATATATATATATATATATATATATTTATATATATATTTATATATATATATATATATATATATATATATATATATAAATACTTATATATACATTTAAAATATATATATATTTATATAAATGTATATTTATAAATATATATATATATATATATATATACATATATATATATATATATATATATATATATATATATATATATGGGTCATTCCATTATAAAACAAACGATTTTTAGCATTTTTCGAAATTCACCTCTTAGATTTCGATTTTTTTATTTTTTTCACTTTCCTTATTAAAAATAAGTAGACCCCTATTTTTTTTTTTTTTTGTACCTATGGTTGTCCCGTTATTCGAGTTTTTAGTTTTGACAGTTTTCAAATTTTGATTTTTGACTCCTACATTAAATATTGTATCTTCGGTTCTAAAATGAGTATTTTCATAAACAGTAGCATTTTAGAAAGGTATTAAGCTGTTCTATATTATTTCATAATTTATTTTTATAAAATACCGTTATCTTTGGAGTTATGGTTAGATATATCTATGTTTATACTTCCACCGCTAGAGGGCTAAATATACCAAAATTTAAATATACCCGATGCACCATTTGATAGGCAATTTGTTCACCTTTTATAAAAAAGTAAAATTATTTTCGTCCACGGCTATAGTTTAGCCGCCAGAAGACTTCAAAGTTGAAAAAACGTGTTTTTTTAGAAAAAAAAATTCTATTAGTTGCGAAATGAGAATGAAAGTATACACTTAACGGACATTTTTTGTATAATTTTGATACAAAAAACAGCAATAAATAGGAAAACGGCCAGTTTTGAAATATTTAGGTTAGAACTCGTCTCCCAGAGGGAAGATAAATTGAAATTAACTAATTTTTTAAGCTTTTTCCTGCCAAAATTTGCTGTAAATGTTTAGTTATTATGATTAAATGCAAGTTTTTTTTCTGTTTTTGTATAAAATAAATCAGTTATTCAATTAAGTGCATATTCGCAAATGTTTGAGGAACAGATAAACCGCCAGCGGGTTGGGAAATGAAACTAACCATTTTTTTCAGTATTTTTGTGAAACGAATGATTGAATTGAGTACAAATACCTGGTATGTGTACATGCAACCAATTTTTATTTCTTTAAATCTAAGTTGTGTCCTTTTTAATTTACCCGTTTTCTCGCCAAACAACAGGTAGTTATCTAATTTTGAAATCACTGGTATTACAGCGATGAATCATCTTGCATATGTTTGCACCCATTTTTGTTTTATTGCCGCCTTCTTTCAAAACAGCATTTATAAATTCGTCATTTCAGGTATAAAAGCCATGAGGAGCACATATTTTATTATTATTTTATTACCTAGCGCTATTTATTGTCCCTATGTAACAGAAAAAGGAGGTGCTCAGTAATTTTATGACTATACGGCAAATAATAAACTAGGCTCATATAAATAAACGTACAAAATTTTTGTCTTCAGTTAATATCTAAAAGTGGACTATAAAGTATCTCTTTCGTAAATTTATTATTGGTGTGAAATATCGAATTTAAAATACAAAATGGTTAATCCGGAATGCTGTAATCCTTTTGATTTCGAAAACCATAAAAATTTTAAAAATAATTCTAATGCTATTAGTGTAAAACTAGCTGAAAAAGCTCAACAATTTTTAAATCGTGAAATAACAAATAAAAGAATTTGTAACAAATGCAGAGCTAAATTGTATAGGTTAACCGAAGTTGTAAGTTTACCAAGTACACCGGCAAGCTGTTCAACATCCTCGTCCAGTATATCACCACCACATGAAATTCTATCGGAAAATTCATCACCACCACATGAAATTCTTCAGTCGGTGTATCATGATATTTTCACCGAATCATGTGAACGATTGGGTGGATCTCCTGTAAACAAATACAGGCTCACAGAATCATTGTATCGCCAAAAGCAGCTGGAAAAAGTGGTCAGGCTCACTTGTGAAAATGTTTTGTGCGTTCCGGTGCCCAAAATATCACCAATAGATGCTGATCAGTCAAATCTTCATGATGATAACGGAAACATTCTTAACAATATTTTGGAAGCATTTAATCGCGAGGAAAACTACGACAATCGTGTATTGCTGCTTACTTTAATACCTGAAAATTGGTCAGTAACCAGGATTATGGATAAGTTCCAGGCAACAAAACACATAGTATTAAAATCAAAAAATTTAATCAAGGAGAGAGGATATGGCAGCTTACCTGAAAAAATATCCATCTGACAACATTGGATTCTCCAAGTTTGCAGAGCTTCGGCCAAAAGAATGTATATTAGCGGGAAAAGCCGGAACGCATAATGAATGTGTTTGTATAATTCATCAGAACAACAATTTGTTATGTCCAGTTATAACAAAAATTTTACAATGCGACCCTGTTATTAATAATGAAAGAGAACTGTTAAAAAGAGTATCCTGTGAAAATTTGACCTGGGATTGCTGTAACGGTGATTGTGAAGACTGCAATGTGTTATTGGATGATTTCCTGAAACAAATAAAAGCCGCAGCAGACGCTGAAGAAATGAACGAAGTAACATACAGTTATTGGAATCCTGTTGAAAATGTGTTTAAATTGCAGAAGATTATATCTTCTGTTGATGAAGTCGTCGAAATTTTATCAGAATCAAAATATGGCCTAGCAGTACTGCGTAAACACGATTTTATCACTAAACAACAATCAAGTTATTTAAAGCTCGTAAAAAATGATCTGCAAGTTGGAGAATATGTTGTTGTTTTGGATTTTGCAGAGAATTATAAATTTTAACCATACAGTCTATTCGTTTCGGTTATGTAACCAAAGAAGAATATGCAAAAACTAAAACAAAACTTAATAAAAGATTTTCTAATATTAAAACAGTGCAAAATACCCGGCAAACTCATCAAATAATGCCGAGCTCTGATAAAACATTTATTAGAACTAAAATGTTCTCAAATTCTCTTACTGTAAATATATGCTCTTTGTAAAAATCGTCATGAAAAAATATAAATATTTTGTAAAAACAATTGTAAAAATTACATTTTTTTTATTTAAATGTATCGTCTTTTTGCCGGTTTACTCTAAAACGCCTAAAAAAAATTTGTTAATTACAATTTTGCGGTCTTCTGGTGGTTTACCTGTATCTGGAATAGTTGCAAATAGGCGGTTAATTGAATAACTGATTTATTTTATACAAAAACAGAAAAAAAACTTGCATTTAATCATAATAACTAAACATTTACAGCAATTTTTGGCAGGAAAAAGCTTAAAAAATTAATTAATTTCAATTTATCTTCCCTCTGGGGGTCGAGTTCTAACCTAAATATTTCAAAACTGGCCGTTTTTCTATTTACTGCTGTATTTTGTATCAAAATTATACAAAAAATGTCCGTTAAGTGTATACTTTCATTCTCATTTCGCAACTAATAGAATTTTTTTTTCTAAAAAAACACGTTTTTTCAACTTTGAAGTCTTCTGGCGGCTAAACTATAGCCGTGGACGAAAATAATTTTACTTTTTTATAAAAGGTGAACAAATTGCCTATCAAATGGTGCATCGGGTATATTTAAATTTTGGTATCTTTAGCCCTCTAGCGGTGGAAGTATAAACATAGATATATCTAACCATAACTCCAAAGATAACGGTATTTTATAAAAATAAATTATGAAATAATATAGAACAGCTTAATACCTTTCTAAAATGCTACTGTTTATGAAAATACTCATTTTAGAACCGAAGATACAATATTTAATGTAGGAGTCAAAAATCAAAATTTGAAAACTGTCAAAACTAAAAACTCGAATAACGGGACAACCATAGGTACAAAAACAAAAACAAAAAATAGGGGTCTACTTATTTTTAATAAGGAAAGTGAAAAAAATAAAAAAACCAAAATCGAAAAGATGAATTTTGGAGGCTGTCCGAAATATAATGGAATGACTCATATATATATATATATATATATATATATATATATATATATATATATATATATATATAAATATATATATATATATTTATATATATATATATATATATATATATATATATATATATATATATATATATATATATATATATATATAGTGAAACCTCTCTATATTGGACACTTAAGGGACTAAGGAAACTGTTCAATTTATATTTTTCGAAAACTGTCTTCATTCACACTGTTTTATTCGAACGCCACACAAAGTGAAGGACCACAGTCTTTCAATTTTTAAAAGCTCTTGGCTTTTGTTATTTTTCGACCATAACTGGATTTAGTTGTTCACCAGTGGCACTAGCATACAGAAAAACAGTTAATCGTTCCTCGCCATTTTATCAGTATTGCATTTTTTCTATTTCTAAGCACCAAAGTTTTATCAGTTAGGAGTTTAAAAAAAATGCCCCAGCTCGTCCACATTGAACTAATTTGTTTAGACCAAATCCTCAACTAAAATTAAAAATTGTTTCTAAGAACTGTTCTACGTCACCGTCGGTTACAATAACCCCACCATCATATTTGTTTAACTTTTAACTTTGTACGATTGAATTATTGCGACATACGAAACAGTGTTTAACCTACAGAGGTAAAACCGAAAGAGATATTTTAAAAAATATACAATTTAATTTACAATAGAGGTTGTGCAATGTTTGGAGGTTGTCCAATTTATAAAGGTATAATTAAAAGGTATAATTTATAAAGGTTACCAAGTTTAGTTCAAAACCATATAAAGTTAAAAACTGCAGTACCTGAGCCAAAAACATGCCAAAAACAGGCTTCCATACCTGCACATAACCAAGAAGTTAAAAAAACTCTAAAAGTTGATTTATTCCTAATCCTCAACTCTATTACGTCGATTCTCCCTCAAACGGAACTATAGTAAACCGGTTACTAACAGTATAAATTTAAAAACGTAGAAGAACCTGAAGCATTCTTCTGTAGTATGTCTTCTTTATATTTAGGCTTTTAGTTAAGCTCAATATATCATTGTATTGTGTACAATGTAGTGCTAGCAAATTATTTAAATTTTCAGAGAGTATATATGCTTGCGACAGAATATTCGATACTGGGCGGTTGGATGAATTTACGCAATCAGGAGTACACTCGATTCCAACATTCTTAAGGACATAATCTATACTGTCGGTTTATTGGAGTTGAATAATCCTAAGAGCAGTTTATGTTCGTTCACTATAATAAATTCACAAGAGTAGACAAAATCTTTTTATTAAAGTCTTTTTATCAATTTTCCTTTATCACTATATGTAAACAAAACTAATCTGCCAGGCAGTGAACTAAGCCTACTTGTTGTTGATATGAAAAATGTGAAGCAATGCCTCTTTGATTGTAACTTCCTTTTTTAAACGATCGTATGGAAAATATTCAAAAGCCCCAGAAAAACTTGACTCTATCAATTGGTTTGACTCTATCAATTGGTGACGGTAAATTTCGGATGGGTTTAAAATTGTATTTGGTAAAACCAAAATAATTCAAATCGATCTCAATAATAATACCTTCTATCCTATCCTTCCAATTATATGTAAAAACGGGTGTAGGGTGGGCCCGGCGTATTCCAGTATAGTCTGCTTAATGCTTAGCCGTACATTCTAAATCAATCTTTCAATCAATAAAACAGAAAAAAAATCTAAAATTTTGTGGGTCAAATTGAACTCATTCTCGGAGTTGAAATTCCTAGTAGTTTAAATTAGTCGAGACCCAAAATGTTTGTTCAATTTCTGGTAGTCAAAAATAAAATAGCGTCTTGTCAAATCCGACCAAGAATCTGGGATTATTTTAAAAATCTTTCAAATGGCTGGAAAACCAGTGGTGCAGTTTTACAAAAAAAAATTAAATGCCAGTTTAAATATAATTGCAGTGTTTATATGGATAAACTTTAAAAGACAAGGAATCCGTTATTAAATCTGATAGTTGTCTTCTTCCTGGGCTCAGAGAACTACTTGGCGGTATTTTTTATTCTTTGGTTTCATTTTGTTTCGAATAACGTGGGCACGACAAGACCGAGAAACTCGTTGAAGAGGACCAATGAGTTTGCAGAGCATCGAAGAGCTGTTTCGTGGTTGATGGTTTAGTTCATTATAACTGAACGTTGTGGACTAAAAACGTATGACCAAAAGTTTTTCACTTCACCATACAGCAGATTGGCACCAGTGTAGGCTTTTCGATGGATTAGCAAACTTACTTTAAAGTAAAGGTTTTCTCAGGTAAAAATTGCTGTTACAAGGGTTCCTCTAAAGATTTGATTATTAAGCGATATATATATATATATATATATATATATATATATAAATATATATATATATATATATATATATATATATATATATATATATATATTTATATATATATATATATATATATATATATATATATATATATATATATATATATATATTTATATATATATATATATATATATATATATATATATATATATATATATATATATATATATATATATATATATATATATATATGTATATTTATATATATATATAATCTTATTAAATGAGAATTATTTACAAACTTAATTGAAAAAGGTATATCTAAAAACTCAAAGGATATTTAATATGCCAATAAAATAAAATGAAAGAATTAAATCCTCGTTTGAACCATTTCACTGTAGTATTTACATAAATAAATGATGAGAAGCTACTCTTATGCGTACGATACATGCGAATAAATGTTTACTCTTGTATTCGATCGATTTATCAAAATCTTAATAGATTTGCTCAACAAATTAGGGGTTTGTAGTGCTTTGGGTTACTGTAGAATTTGTTGATTGAGTTTAAAAATGTTCATTTTATTTATACTGTTGAGAATTATCGCATAGTTTTAGCTTAACAATATATAACAATTTAGTAAATAAGTGAAATAATCATAGCATACTTCTTGATTACCTTATTGAGATCTTCCTATACAAATCCTACGGCTTTGACATATCACACTATTGGTTAGTACCATCGCAGCTCTTTTCATAACCAACAAGCTGTTAGACCTTAGTATATGCTTCTTTCTTTAGCTCATGCTGAATTTATGAAACCGTTCTCACTTTCACGTAAAATCAATTTGGATTTTGGCGGAATATTTTTTTCCTTTTATCACCATTTTTATTTGAACCGAATGCTTTAACAAATCCCACTTCCAGCTTTGCTCGTGAGCTCCATCAATAGATGATTGTCATTTGCAAAATCTACATGATTCCGTAAAAATTGGAGTAAATGCCATTTTGTTGGTCGAGTCCCTCTAAATTTTATTAAATTCTTATTTAAAATTACAATAAAACTTTAATAATTTTATGTACTCGAATAGTTAATTGAAAATATATTTATGAAAATTATAAATTAAACACCACCACCATTTGTCTTTTTGTATTTTCAAAACAAAATTTGCAATTCAAATTAATTGAATGCAAAAACTCATGGCTGTCTTTATCGAAGAAAAAATTTTTGTTAACATAAAGTAGGAAACAAACATGTATGTGCGCGAAGAGATGTGAAGTTAGCTCGAGTAAGACTCAAAGAGCGTTCTTTTGTAGTAAATTAACTGGATTGATATTAAGTTACTATCCATATAATTATGCCGCTAAAAGGGAATATAGTTCGTTTGTTTCCTATAAATTCAATTCAGATAAAATAATGTCAATTGTCACTGCTTTATATATAAAAATATTGCATTTGTATGTTAAAACCATCTTGAATCTGAATGCATCACTAAATTACCAAGCGATGGAGAAAAAATTATTTCTGTATAAATATTCCCAATCCATTGTCATATTCATGAAGTTTTATTTATATATACCGCTGTGCAATTGCTAGATTTATTAAAATATTCCATTTGATTATGGTTATTTCTAAGTAAATACTCCCACGCATCGATCGATTCCTTAAAGCATGATTTATTTTTGTATCTACGAGCATTAGGAAATTACCAAACGATAAGAATTAGGGTTAGATCGAAGTTAATATTTCTAGCCCTTCGTCGATTTTATGAAGAATAATATATTTGTAATCTTTTGATAAATAAATCGGTATAAATACTCAGTAGTTTATCTTTGATTTTTCAGCCAAACATTTACTCTGCTGCTGGTTTCTCCATTACCTGATGTTTCGTGTACCAATATAACAAAAGAAAATTCCATAATTCCTTTTTCCAATCCACTCCATTTTCCACGGTAATTTTTCAACATCGATCGATTTTGTCTTTCGAACTCACCGTTCATGGACTCAATTTAACGTTAATTGTTTTAAAATATGCTTTAAATTCTTCTGCATCAAACTGTGGCCCATTGTCGACACGCAAAGATTTTGGAATGCTTTTTTTTGCTTATTTCCTCAAACCGCTCATTCTTTTCACTAAAAGCCTCAAAAACTGCTTTCAATTTAGCTTTCAATACTGCTAACACCTTTCCCAATCGACTACCGTGCTCCTCTTTGTTTCTTCCATATACAACATTTTTTCTGAAATATTTCCGGCGCGCATGATATACCAAACATCAAACGATATACCTAAGTAGACTTTTTTTTGTAATAAATGTTGCAATTGGTCTTGATTCGGATGATATCTTTAGCGACTTCGCTACATAAACACAAAACAATTATTCAGATATTTCGTGCACATTTATATAATTCGCTAACGCTACATGTATACTTTACATAAATATATATAGAGCGTAAAATAGCATTTACACATAGCACTCGGTTGCTATGGCCTGATGAGATGACAAATAATTTTTAACAAAATTATAACAACATCTCATCAGATCGAAACTGAGCTTTGCTTTGCACAACATCCAAATCTGAATAAATAAATAAAAATTACGACACAACATCCTCCGTCGTTATATATCTCTATCTGATGAAATGTGTTCCTTATACATCCAACCTTGAACATATTTTAGCTCCACCGATATGTGGTAGAAAATCGTCGACAATTGGCTAAATGATGATTTGCCCGTTCAATCGCTAAATTTGCTCTTTTCATATCAACACAAAATTTTACCTCTTTGCCACCATTCTAATGGGAAAAGCATTCTGAAGATCCTTTTACCCTCCAGCAGTTCCTCAATGTTACGATCCACAGTATCTTCTATCATGAGACCAGGCACGTCTATATACCTAAACAAGATTAGCTATACACATCGGAAAGATACAACACATTTGTAGCTTATTAACCATCTACCAAGACGCAGAAGTGAGAAAGGGTTTGACGATAATAATTTCGGACACCATCAAAGCCAACAGCAACAGTATCAACAAATTCTTCGATACAGTACAGAACAATTTTTCATCCCTCTTCATAAATTAGAACAGCAACGAGCCAAATATTGGTGGCTCAATTAACTCAGATTACAAAAGTATCTACAATTAGATGCAGATTTTCTCTCCATATATTCTCTGGGTACCGGTCAAAACTGGATATATTACAACTAGATTTGACGAAACAGGATAAATCAAATTGGATATTTTAAAACGAGATAAGGTACAAAACGAGATATGGTACAAAACTGGATATTTCAAAATTGGATATTTCAATACGAGATAAGGTACAAAACGGGATATGGTACAAAACTGGATATTTTAAAACAAGACATTTTGACATGTAATTTAAACTTAAAATGATTGTTTAGGAAAGTTCTGGAATATGGCCACTTAGGGAGGAACTCGGTGAATTCTTAACCGATTATGATGAAATTATATATGTAGGATGAGAATAGGATTTTAAAATGATTTTTTGGGAATGTTCTGGAATAAGGCCAATTAGGAAGGAACTCGGTGAGTTCTTAACTGATTATGATGAAATTCTATATGTAGGATGATAATTGTAGGTTGTATCAAAATTGTAGGTTGTAACTGTGCTATCGAACAGTGGAAAATTAAGGAATTCCCAAATCGTAAATAATTACTTTTTTTAAGTGTACAAGATTTGAATTTTTATATCGCTACTAAATAACAATATGTATGTATTATATTATGTACATGATTTTTAATGTAATGTTCATTATAGAGCTCGATGTTGTTTATATTAAATAATCAAATAATCTCGCTTTTAACTGAAAATGATTTTATAATTTATTTTATTTTTCTTTAATTTTTTAATTAATTTTTCTCACATAGATTCTCTAAAGTAAAGAAAAGTTATATTAAGTAGAAGAATAAAAAATAGGTGAAGATAAATTTTACTGACAGTAAACTCGATCAAGTCAATAATTATGTTAATAAGATGAGAAAAGCAGCAATTAAAAAAAACCATTAGGTGAAGGAAAATTCTATCTTTCTGCTTAAAATTATTCAAGTATGAAACCTTATTGACCATATTCCAGAGGTTTTTCCAAAATAAGTTTTAAAATCAAATTTAATAATACAATTAAAGAAAAAAAACATTAAGAGAAGGAAAATTATATTTCTCTTCTTAGAAATATTCAAGTATGGAACCTTACTGGCCTTATTCCAGAACGTTCCCAATAAATCATTTTAAAATCTCATTTTTATCTTACCAAGTTTCTTCCTAATTGGCCATATTCCAGAACTTTTCCAAAAAAGCATTTTAAAATCCCATTTTTTTCTTACATATAGAATTTCATCATAATCGGTTAAGAACTCACCGAGTTCCTCCCTAAGTGGCCATATTCCAGAACTTTCCTAAACAATCATTTTAAGTTTAAATCACATGTCAAAATATCCAATTTTGAAATATCCAGTTTTGTACCTTATCTCGTTTTGTCAAATCCTATTTTGAAATATCCAGTTTTAAAATGTCCAGTTCTGAGCGGTTCCCATATTCTCTATATATTAAGATGGCTTAGATGTGTGAGTGGAGAGAGAAATCACTGAAATCAATTGGTTTGGATTCTCCGTCTAAACTATCAATTGCTCTTAAACATCAAAGTTTTAGAAATAGTATTGGCATTTTTATAACTTTAAACAATTTGTTTGCCAACTTTAAAGTAAAATCCCCCTATTTTGAATTAAAACTCTCTTAAAATTATAATCATTGAACTAAATAAATAGACTATTAAATTTTTTGCGAATTATAAAACGTATAAAAAATTA